>CM053615.1:296831-310243 GCA_028646535.1 Procyon lotor | reverse complement strand
TTTTTTTTTTTTTAAAGATTTTATTTATTTGACAGCGAGAAACACAGCGAGAGAGGGAACACAAGCAGAGGGAATGGTAGCGGGAGAAGCAGGCTTCCTGCCGAGCAGGGAGCCCGATGCGGGGCTCGATCCCATGACCCTGGGATCATGACCTGAGCCGAAGGCAGACGCTTAACGACTGAGCCACCCAGGCGCCCCTCAAACCATATATTTTTATTCAGTAGAAACACCTAAGCAGTTTCTTTTTGTTTACTGATGTATACCTGCTAGGTATCATTAAACATTATCTATGATTTAAAGTATCATTAAATATTATCTATGATTTAAAAGAAATGAAATTATCATTCTTGGTTTTACATAAAGAATTTCATGACTTATTTCAGGTTGAAAAAGTCCTACTGAGATGTCCTGTCAGCAAAACCAGCAGAAGTGCCATCTCCCTACCAAGTGCCCCCCAAAATGCTTCCCCAAATACCCTGCAAAATGTCCACCTCAGCACCCAGCCCCATGTCCCCCTCCAGTCTCTTTTTTTTCCCCAAAAAAATGTTTATTTTTTTTTCAGTGTTACAAGATTCATTGTTCTTGCACCACACCCAGTGCTCCATGCAATACGTGCCTCCTCAATACCCACCACCAGGCTCGCCCAACCCCCCACCACTCTCCCTCCAAAACCCTCAGTTTGTTGCTCAGAGTCCACAGTCTCTCATGGTTCATCTCCCCCTCCGATTTCCCCCCATTCACCTTTCCCTTCCTTCTCACAATGTCCTCCGTGTTTTTCCTTATGCTCAGCACGTAAGTGAGACCATAAGGTAATTGACTCTCTCCGCTTGACTTATTTCACTCTGCATAATCTCTTCCAGTCCCATCCATGTTGATACAAAAGTTGGATATTCGTCCTTTCTGATGGAGGCATAATATTCCATTGTGTATATGGACCACATCTTCTTATCCTTGAACTGCTTTTAGTAATCACCCCACAGCCCACATTCATTACATTCTTCACTCACTTCTACTGAGGAAGCAAGCTCCGTGCGACCAGCAGGCCTCTCCAACCTTTCATGATGCTAAAAACTTTGCCGTTCCCCACAATTCTAAACAACTCTCAATGCAATGTGGAGCCCCAGAATACCGAAAAGGAAAAAAAAAGATAAACTGGTGAAATTCAAATAAGTGTGTAAGTTGGTACATCACACCCGAGCTAGTCTCTTCCTCTTGGTTTTGGCAACTGCTGGTTGCTAAGACAACACGGGCGACGCTGGCGCAGGGCAGATTGGGACTCTTCTATCTCGACAACTTTCCCACAGGTCTAACAGTCTCCAAAATAAAAACCTATTAAAAACAAATTCTGCCAGCCATGTATCTACTTCCAAAGACCAGTGCCAAGGCCCTGACGTGTCTTCTCACTTCTCTGTTGTGTTTTCTTTCTATAATGAAAACCTCATAGAAATCATTTGTCATCTGGATGTAACAACCATTCAAAATTTGCCGTAATTTGCCTGCTAATTCTTTTCTTTGAAGCAGTATTTTATTTTATTATTTTTTAAAGATTTTATTTATTTATTTGACAGAGAGAGAGAGATCACAAGCAGGCAGAGAGAGAGGGGGAAGCAGGCTCCCCACTGAGCAGAGAGCCTGATGGGGGGCTCAATCCCAGGACCCTGAGGTCATGACCTGAGCCAAAGGCAGAGGCTTTAACCCACTGGGCCCCCCAGGTGTCCCTGAAGCAGTATTTTAAAGGAAATTACAGACATCATGACATTTTATTTCTAGGTCTGTCAGCTTGCAACTTTACAACATAGGAGTCTTCTTTTTTTTTTTTTTTAAACTCAAGACACCTGAAATTCCAATATCACTTCACCAAAATTAGCAATAATTCCTATAACCTTTATCAAATTGTTGTCCCACAAATGTCTTTTTATAACTGATTTGTTCAAACCTGGGTCACTCAAGAACATCACACTGCATCTATTGATTACACCCCGTAAGTCACTTCAACATAGAGCAGGGTGGCCACAGTTCTGAGACAGCCCTGCAGTTCCCACCCTTGGTGAGCACGCCCGTGTGATCCTGTGCGTGTGCTGGACCTGTGAGGGGCGTGGGTATCACCCCAGGAGTAGGGGAGTCTGTGTGTACATGGCGTATTGTCAAAATGTCAGGTCTTCCAGCTTGGATTATGGATTCAGCACAATCACAGTCAAGACCCTATCAGCTTATTCTGTGGATAATGACAAGCTAATCCTAAAGTTCACACAGAGACCTGGAATAATGAACACAATATGGGAGGGGAGGAACAAAGTCGGAGGACTGACCCTACCCGATTTAAAGACTTACTAGGAAGGTACAGCACTACTCAGGGCAGTGTGGTATTGATGTAAAAACAGATCAATAAAACAGAATAAAGAGCAAAGAAACGGACCCACATAAATACACTCAACTATTGACACAGCTGGTCCATAGCATAGTCGGTTCATGGTAGGTTCATGGACTGGAGCAAACGGACCACTCTGGGGCAGGATGTCGATAAGAAGGGAGGTTGTGCATTTATGGGGATGAGGGTGTGTGGTAATTCTTTGTACTTTCTCTTCAGTTTTGCTTTGAACCTGAAACTGCTCTAGAAAGTATATTTTTTAAGTTACACATTTTTATTTTATGTAATGAGAATGAGCACAAAAGAAAACGTACCAACGATAATGAGCTATAATAATATGTTATAATTAAGAAGGTTTAAACTTACGCAACAAGATGTTAAAATTATTATAATGAATGTATTTTAAATAAAATCATTAGATAAACAAGAAAACAGTAGGTGACATGTAACCAGAAACAAATCATTGAGAAAATCAGGAATTAAGACAAGTGGTCCTGACTCATTTTACCTGATGGGCTTTTGTACCTTCAGACCCCTCTTCCAGGTCCCAGAAGTCACACGCATGGCAGGTGGGACCCAAGGCTCAGCCTCCAGCCCAGGAACTGGCATGTGTAGAAGCAGACGCCTATAGGTTCTACCTCTAGAGCAACCACAGGAATTGGTTTCATGGCTCTACGAGCCCCCGAACTAGCTTGTCTTCTGTGGAACCTGAGCATGACGATTCGAATCGGCAAGAACACAGATTCCCCAGGAGAGATCGACCTTCTGTGTGTGGAGCACTGCTTTGGGAGCCACATCTCCATTTGTAGGGTCGCTGGAAACTTCCATCGACGACCTACTTACTTCTCGCTGGAATCTACTCCTGCCACCGATGGCACGTGAGACTCAAGCCCAGGACGTGTGCAAAGTCACCCAGACGGAGACTTGCACCAGACTGTGCGACCCCACCCCACACCCAATTTTCCCACAAGGAAAAGCTCAGCCCTTTGGGTCCTTCTGCCCGTCCCTGCTTCCCCAGGCCCTGCGTGGTCCTTGACCTGCTGTCAGGCCAGGCTCAGTGCAGTGGGAAGGGACGGCCTGTCCTACTCCGGAGCCCAAAAGCTCCCCGGCTTCAGGACACTGAGCTCACTGTCTCCCAGACCACGGTGCCCACAGGGAGCAGAAGTCAGTCAGGGTTCTCCTACCACAGACGGGCACGTCCTGCAGTAGAAGGCTTAGGACTTCAGCCCAGGAGCTTTAGGAGATGCAATTCAACCCGTAACAACCGAGGGCCGTTCCACTGGCGGAAGCCTTGGGATCACACAAGTTCTATTCCTTTCTGCTTGCCTCTCCAGCCTTAACGGGCTCTGCTTTCTTCACAGAACATTCTGGAAAGTCCTCTTCATCCAGTCCACATGGTTTGGGCAGAGAAGAGACAGTGTCGAGAGATAAAAAACCAAACACCTAGGCGGGTTATTAAGAAGTTGAATCTACAGGGGAGATCAGTCACCCTGCTGTGGCCCATGGTAGGTGCTCGGCTGTGGCGTAGGTACAGGCTAAAGCTCAGGGCAGAAGGGTTAGGCTGCACGCTGTTGCGTGGATGACAAACACCACCAGAATCTCAGTAGCTTAACGTAAGAAAGTCCATTGTTTGTTCCCGCAGAGTTCTTTGTGGTTCCGAGCGCATCCCAGGGGCAACCAGCCTCCCTGTGGCAGCTCAGCGTTGGGCGGCTTCTCAAGACACCTTCATTTCACACAAATAGCAGGTTTCCTCTGACGGAAGAATAATACAGGGAGCTTCTCCAGTTCTTCAGTGTTTGGTCCCGAGGTCACTTCCAGGCATAACCTGTTGGCCTGAATTGTTCCTGAGGGTCCATCCAGCTGCCCAGTTCTGGGGAGCACAGTCTTTTATGTTTCAGGAAGAGGAAGAGAATTGGAAATACTTAGAAGCTCTAGATATATCATAACCTCACCCAAACATTCTTTTTTTTCCCCCAAATACTTTTATTTTATTTTTTCAGTGTTACAAGATTCATTGTTCATGCACCACACCCAGTGCTCCATGCAACACGTGCCCTCCTCAGTACCCACCACCAGGCTCGCCCACCCCCTACCCCTCCCCTCCAAAACCCTCAGTTTGTTGCTCAGAGTCCACAGTCTCTCATGGTTCATCTCCCCCTCTGATTTCCCCCCATTCACCTTTCCCTTCCTTCTCACAATGCCCTCCATGTTTTTCCTTATGCTCCACATGTGAGACCATCAGATAATTGACTCTCTCTGCTTGACTTATTTCATTCCACATAATCTCTTCCAGTCCCGTCTATGTTGATACGAAGTTGGATATTCATCCTTTTGATGGAGGCATAATATTCCATTGTGTATATGGACCATATCTTCTTTATCCGTTCATCGGTTGAAGGGCATCTTGGTTCTTTCCACAGTTTGGCGATTGTGGCCATTGCTGCTATGAACACTGCTCACACAAACATTCTTTACGCAGTTGTGAACTACTTTCTTAAAACTCAATCCAACTTGCTGAGTCCATCACAGAAAATAATACCCACCCTCACCCCATAATTATGCATGTGTGCAAACCTGTGCTGTTCCTTTGGGAAAATGTATAAAATACAGAAAAGGGCAACGTGGACCAAATACTGCTATTTCCACCATTTACCCTTAGCATTCTGTTGTGTTGGCAGCATGTTTTTGAAAATAAAAACAAAACATTATAGAGACAGCTTGAGTTTCCATTTCAAGCTCCTCCACCCCGTGAGCATTTGCTCCCATCTTTGTGAATCACTGCTAACAGAATACAATCCTGCACAGTATCTACTAGATTTAAAAAAATAAATTCCTTCATGCAGCATTTCCCTGCAGCTACTGCTTCATTTCCCTACTTGATTCTTGGTGAAAATCTTGAAAGAATTTCCAGCAGTTGCCCCTCCACTACCCCACCTGACATTCTCCCCGCAACCCCTTCTCCTGAGTCCCCTGCCACGAGTGGCCAGTCCCATCTGGCCACATCTCTGCAGCTCTGCCATAGTAGACCACTCCCCGGAAATTCTTTCTCCTCCTGGCTCCTGTGATGTCCCAAGCATCTGGCTGTCCTCTTTGCTGCTGGGACATTTATCTCCACCTCCTTTAATGGCTCCTCTTCCTTTGTCCAATTTGCTTGATGGTTAGCAGTTGGAGAAGGAGGTCTGGGTCCTAGGCCCCTTTAGAAAATTTCTAAATTCTCCCTATTGTCTGGTGCTCTTCTCTACCATGGCATTTCAGTTATCACTGGTGTGCCGATGACTCTCCCTTCTCTCTCTTGTGACCTTGACTACTACTTCCAGCTCACACACCAACTACACAGGGGATATAGTAAACATCTCAGACCTAACCTAGCCTAAAAATTCCTAAGTTCCATGTCCCCAAACCCAGTTCTCCTGCCATGTGCAGATATAGAGCCAGACATATACGCTCACCCAAGCCAGAAACCAGGGGCTCTTCCTGATTTTCTTTTTTCACTGCTTTGGTCCAGAAGCAACAAAGGTCACTCCCAGTCATTACCTGTTGGCCTGAGTTCAGGAGAGTCAATCCATCTGCCCAGTTCTGGAGAGCACAGTCGCATCCTCTCTTAATTCAATTTATCTGGCATTTTTCCAAACACCACACCCATCCACCTCTCCCCCTATTCAATTGTGTCCCTCAGGTTCAATCACTCAACCTACAACGTGGACTTTGTAAAAATCTGCTAACCACCGTCTTTTCCTCCCCCTCTTCCTTCCTTCCTTCCTTCCTTCCTTCCTTCCTTCCTTCCTTCCTTCCTTCCTTCCTTCCTTCCTTCTCTTTCTTTCTTAAAAATTTTTATTTATTAGAGAGAAAGAGAGCACGAGCAGGGGGAAGGGGCAGAGGGAGAAGCAGACTCCCAGATAAGCAGGTTTGATCCCAGGACTCTGAGCTCATGACCTAAGCCAAACGCAGATGCTGAACCAACAGAGCCACCCAGGCGCCCCGCTGCCATTCAAAGTTGTTCTTCAAGCAATAGCCAGAGTGAGTCTTTAAAACATAAATTATGGTCGATCATTCCTTTAGCCTACAGGCTCCCACACCTCCTATTGCACATCAGAAGGGAGTCACCTCTCCCGGCTGGCTTGGCCCACAAAGTCCCTGTGACCGGGGCTTGGCCTTCCTCTCCCACTTTCTCCCTGCTCCTCATGCCCAATCCAGACCTCCTACCCGAGCTCCTGGCACCTGCTCCTCTCTCTGGCTGCAGTGCTCCTCCCCTAGGTTTTAATGTGCTTGATGCTCTTCTTCTCGGGCACCTTCCTAATTGTTCTTCCTAGGTTCCTGGCCTGAAACAACCCTGCAGTTTCCCTCGAGCACCAGACCTTGTCTTATTTCTTCGCCATCTGATAGTGGTCTTTGTTCACGAGTATCCATCCGTGTCCCCATTCTCACATATAAGCTCTGTGTGAGCTTTCCTGATGTCAGTGCCTTGTCCCCAAGATCTCACTAAATAATTATGGAACAAGTGAGGTCTTTACTGCATAAAGATGCAACCCTATCATGAATTTGATGTGTAACCTTTTGGAATATTTTAATACTTAGGTATATGGATTTTTTTTTAAGGTGGCTGCGCGCCCAGTGTGGAGCCCAACATGAGGCTTGAACTCCCAACCCTGAGATCAAGACCTGAGCTGAGATCAAGAGTTCGACACTTAACCGACGGAGCCACCCAGGCACCCTGATATATGGGTATTTACAAATCGTAAATAATACTTTTATGTTATGAATTTATGGAAGTTATATAAAAGAATGTCTTTTAAAGAATAAGTGTTCCGTTACTAAAATCTGTTTGTGTAGGTATATACATGCCTGCGTAAACATATATACATATAAACATACATACAAAAACATAAATACAACTAAATATATACATATAAACACATAAACATACACATATAAATAGATATATACATATAAGTATATACATTTAAACAGATATATAAATATATATACACATAAAAATAAATATATAGGGGCGCCTGGGTGGCTCAGTCGTTAAGCGTCTGCCTTCGGCCCAGGTCAGATCCCAGGGGCCTGGGATCGAGCCCCGCATCGGGTTCTCTGCTTTGCAGGAAGCCTGCTTCTCCCGCTACCATTCCCTCTGCTTGTGTCCCCTCTCTCGCTGTGTTTCTCTCTGTCAAATAAATAAAATCTTAATAAATAAATAAATAAATAAATAAATAAATAAATAAATAAATGATTTTTAGGTATTATCATATGCTCTGTTTTATGATTATGTCCTCATTTAATTCATCTACTGCTTTGTTAAGGAATATATAAGGTGTTTCCAGTTGCTCACTGCTAAATACGAGGCTGCCGTGGCTATTTTTCACGGTCTCCCTGGGCTCAGGCGAGTGTTTCCTTGGGAAATATACCCCCAAACGGAATTGCTACATCATAGGGAAACACCGAAAGGCACACATCAGTTTTAGAGGAAGACTGCCGAAATGATAGGCTTGTGTTTACGCGAAGGTTTCCCCAGATGACTGTGAGGTCCTGGAGGGAAGTGGTGATTCACGTTTCACTGATGCTCACACCCAGAGGATTAGCCGACAGCAGGCGCTTGCTCCATAAGAGGCCATGGGATGTGGTTGGAAGTACGCAAACCAGCGATCAATCAGTCTCAAGCAGATGGTTTCCACCATCCAGAAGGTAACAGGCTGAGGCTTCTACGAGTGCAAACCATCTGGGAGCCGCTGTGCAGCCTCTCTGGGTCCAAGTCCTCAGCTCACTTCCTTCCAAAATCTTTCATCTTGTTTTGTTCTCTAGACTTAATAAAGGACAGGAAGAAAGAAACCCATATTGTCGCGTTTTCTGCCTGCTTGTTTCTTAAGTGATTTCCCCTTTTCAACTTCAGGTTATTGAAGCGACTTCTTTGTTGGAGCACATTTAGTCATCCAGCAAAATATTTATAGCTCCAGGTAAGAATCTACCTAAGATTAGAATCTACCTAATCTACCTGAATCTTCCAGCTTCAGGGACCCACCAAAATATATTTTATAATGTGAGCATTTTAAAGGTTAAGAATTCGGAGTGGCTCATTTTCTGATAGCAGGAGGTGAAACTTCCCCGACTCCCACCAGCCTGAGTTCAGGCTTATCATTTAAGTCCTTGCACATCACTTGCCAGAGTCACTGTGATGCTGGCTGAAATACAGAACAGAAAAAATAGAAAGGAAGAATGTGCCCCCAAGAGAGCACGACATGAAGTCCTAATACAGTCCCCTTTAACTTGAAACAACCACCTCAAGCCAGTATCGTCAACCTTAAAAAATAAGGCACACAAATCCACGAGGAAATGCGGAGAATTTTAGGATATTTTCAAACCTTTATTATACCATTTAAAATATAATTTGATCCTTTGGAATGAGGTGGCAAATGCATCTGTGAATCTTATTTTGAAAATGGTGAGTGTCCGATGGTTCTTCTCCCTACGTCTCTGCCTTTCCCATCTGTAAATACACTTTTATCTTTTTTCCTTTTCTTGTCCCCCATTTCCCCTGTTTGTTGAAATGAGACTGATCATTCGCACTTTTCATTTATTGAGTGAGTGAAATGCCACTTCTCCTGTAAGTCTTCACTTATCCCAGTGCCCAAAAATAATCTCCCCCTCTTCTGTGAGAATAATCTCTGTTTAACTTGTACTGAACATTGTACCTGCAATTCTTTATTTCCTATTAATCTATACAATTGTTAAAAGCACATAAATCATCCAGTGAACCAGAGAAGTCAGAGGGAAGTTCAAGAGATAAAGAAAATAAGAGACTACTTCTATCTGCTTAGAGAGTAAGTCTGTTGGAGCTGCAGAGAGGACACGGGTGGAAGGTTAGGTTTGCACGTGTGCACAGGAGGTGAGTATAGAACATAGGCTCCCCTTTCCACGAGTTTGTTAACGACGCCAGCGGAAGGCACTACAGCCCAGACACAGGCCTAAAAAAGCCATTGGTCAATTTTGTCTATTTTGTTGTTCTGTTTCGGTTTGTTTTCCTTTCTAGTTTTTAATATAGGTGAAGTTCACAGAACAGAAAGGTAGCCATTTTAAAACCACAATTCAGAGATACCTAGAACATTCACAATGTTGTACAACAACACCTGCATCAATTTCTGAAATGTTTTCATCAGCCCAAGTGAAAACCCTACACCCATTACGTAGTCACACATCAGTTGCTTTTCCTCTTAGACCCCGGCCACAGCCAATATGCTTTCTGCCTCACAGATTTCATTACCTTAGATGTTTCATAGAAATAGAATCATACAATATGTCGTCTTCTGCGGCTGGCTTTTTTTACTTAGCATAATGTTTTCAAGGATTTATCTACATGGCCTTTATTTGCAAACACCCATTCTTCACTCTTACTTATTACACGATAGCATCCCATTGTATGTAGATACCACACATTATTTACCTGATCAATCACTTACTGACAGACATTTGGGTTATTTCCCCATTTTCGCTGTTGTGAATAGTGCTGCCATAAACATTTGTGAACAAGATTTGCTTGAGTACTTATTTTTAATTTGGGGGAAACAGAAGTAGGAGTGGGATTTCTACCAGCAATGTACAAGGGTTCCAATATGCCCACATCCTCAACCAACACTTATTTTCATTAAAACAAAAAACACCCTACATTATTATTTTAACCATCCTAATAGGGTGTGCCATGGTATCTCACTGTGGTTTTGAGCATTTCCCTGGTGACTACTGATGCTGAACATCTTTTCATGTGCCTGTGGGCTGTTTATACATCATCTTTGGAGATATGTCTACTCCAGTCCTTTGCTCATTTTTTAGTGGGATTGTCTATTTTTCGTTGAATTTTAAAAGTTCTTTATGTGGTCTGGATAAAATCAGACTTATTGTCTACAAATATTTTCGCTTATTCTCTGGATTATCTCTTCCCTTTCTTGATAATGACCTTAGATGCATCAAAGTTTTAAATTTTGTTGGAGTCCAATTTATCTATTTTTATTTTTGTTGCTTGTGATCTTGGTGTCAGATCTGAAAAACCACTGCCAAATATAAGTCTGCAAATAGTTATCCTTCTGTTTTCTTCTAATAGTTCTAGACTTATGGTTTGCATATTTTAGGTTGTTTATACATTTTGAGCTAGTTTTTGGATATGGTGTGAAGTAGAGCTCTAACTTCATTCTTTTTTTTTTAAACTTCATTCTTTTTAATGTAAATATCTATCCTAGAACCAGGTATCAAACAGTGCATTTTTTCCAACTTTGAATGGTCTTGATACCCTCGTTGAAAATCAATTAACCCAAGATGTATTGGTTTATTTTTGGACTCCCAATTCTACTCCATTGGTTTATATATCTATCCTTACGTGAATTGTCATATACATCAGAAATTGTATTGAATCTTTAGGTCACTTCAAGCAGTATTGCCATCCTAATAATATTTAGTCTTCCAAACCATGAATATAGGATGTTTTTCTATTTATTTAGGTCCTCTTTCATTTCTTTCAATAATCTCTTAGAGTTTTCAGTATACAAATTTATATCTCCTTGATTATGATTTTCCCTGGGTATTTTATTCCTTTGGATGCTGTTATAAATCAAATAGTTGTGTTTTTTTTTAAAGATTTTATTTATTTATTTGACAGAGAGGTAAGAGATCGCAAGTAGGCAGAGAGGCAGGCAGAGAGAGAGGGGGAAGTAGGCTCTCCACTGAGCAGAGAGCCCGATGTGGGGCTCGATCCCAGGACCCTGAGATCATGACCTGAGCCGAAGGCAGAGGCTTTAACCCACTGAGACACCCAGGTGCCCCTAAATAATATTTTCGAAATTTATTTTGCTGGTATTTTATTGAGGATTTTTTGCATTTATATTGACAAAAGATACAGGTCCACAGTTTTCTCATCATGTCTTGGTCTGGCTTTGGTTTTAGAGTAAACCTCATCTCACAGAATAAGTCAGGATATCCTCCCTCCCCCCTAATTTTTGGAAGAGTTTGAAAAAGATTGGTGTTAATTCTTCTCTTGTTCTTTCTTCCTATTTTTGTTTTTTTATAATAACTCCTTTTCTGCCTTTTGTGGTTTTAATTGAGCATAATATGATTTCATTTTCTCTCCTATCAGTTACGACTCTTTTTAAAAACATTTTTTAAGAAAGGATGAATACCCAACTTTTGTATCAACATGGATGGGACTGGAAGAGATTATGCGGAGTGAAATAAGTCAAGCAGAGAGCGTCAGTTTTCATATGGTTTCACTCATGAAATTGCGGTGAATTGGGGGAAACCAGAGTGGGAGATGAACCATGAGAGACTGTGGACTCTGAGCAACAAACTGAGGGTTTTGGAGGGAGAGGGGTGGGGGGTTGGGCGAGCCTGGTGGGGGTATTGAGGAGGGCATGTATTGCATGGAGCACTGGGTGTGGTGCATGAACAATGAATCTGAGAACACTGAAAAAATAAAATAAAATAAATTAAAAATAACAACAAAAAATTTTTTTAGTTGTCCTAGTATTTGCAATATACACTTACAACTAATTCAACTCCAATTTTAAATAACACTATACCACTTCGCTACTAGTGCAAATACCTTATAATAACAAAAGATGTCTAATTTCTCCCTCCCATACCTTGTATTATTGCTGTTATTTATTTCATATATATAGAGGCACATATTATAATATGCTTTGATGTATACAAAGACATACATAATTAAATGCACTTCTCACTATTTTAAAAAAACTTTTATATGTTAAATCAACTAAAGATAAGAAAAATAAACCATTTTAACTTAATCTGTAATTGTTCATGCTCTTTATTCATGTAGATCTGAGTTTCTGACCCATATGATTTTCTTTCTGTCTAAAAAAACTCTAGGTGCTGAGAACAGCATCTAGTTGACTTCCAGAGAGGAAGAGAACTTTCAGAGAAGTCAGCTTTACAACCACAAGGAATGATTTGGGCCAATATTTGAATTAATAATAAGCTTAAAAGGGCACCTGGGTGGCTCAGTTGGTTAAGGGTCTGCCTTCGACTCTGGTCATGATCCCAGGGTCCTGGGATCGAGTCCCACATGGGGTTCCCTGCTCAGAGGGGAGCCTGCTTCTCCCACACCCCCCCACACCCCCACTCATGCATGCATGCACACATGTGCTCTTTCTCCCTCTCTCTCAAAAATAAATAAATGAAATATTAAAAAATAATAATCTTAAAAGCTACCTCTCCCTCAGATTCTCCAGAAAGGAATGCCGCCCTGCCAACATCTTGATTTCAGCCTGGAGGACTCTAAGCCTGAGGACTGGATAACCCATTCTGTGACTCGACGTCTGGCCGACAGAACTGCAAGATAGTAAACAGGTGTTTGTTACTGGAAGCTTCTAAGCACGTGGTAACATGCCCTGGTGGCAACAGAAAACTGGGTACCATTCATACTGCAGGCGAAGCAAGTTCTTCATAATTGAACGGAGCTTGCCAAGACGTTAGCATGTCTCACAGCTTTTTGAACCACGGTAAATAAGCCAAGGCAAACAAATTCCCTTTCCAAGTTTGGTCTTTCATTATGCTCTTTTATACCCCAAAGTAACCAATCCTTTCCTCCATGTCTGCTATGAGGGCACCTGTGAAATCAACACTCGTTTCATGGCAACACCAACATGTTATGAACATAAAATGTGTTTATTGTTGTTACTTTCAAATCAAGCAATAAAAAATTTTTAAGATTCTCAATTTCAGTTTCCAAATATGGTAAAAATTGATAGCTAGAATCCACACAAACAGAAGTTCCTTGGGATCCTTAACAGGCATTAAGAATGTGGAGGAACCACACTGTTGGTGGGAATGCAAGCTGGTGCAGCCACTCTGGAGAACAGCGTGGAGGGTCCTCAGAAAGTTGAAAATAGAGCTGTCCTACGACCCAGCAATCGCACTACTGGTTATTTACCCTAAAGATACAAATGTCGTGATCCGAACGGGCACGTGCACCCCAATGTTTATAGCAGCAATGTCCACAATAGCCAAACTGTTGAAAGACCCTAGATGTCCATCAACAGAT
>CM053615.1:274764-296731 GCA_028646535.1 Procyon lotor | reverse complement strand
AGAGAAAGACAAGTATCACATGATCTCTCTGATATGAAGAATTTGAGAGGCAAGGCGGGGGGTTGTGGGGGGTGGGGGAGAGAAATGAAACAGGAAGGGATGGGGAGGGAGACAAACCATAAGAGACTCCTAGACTCATGAAACGAACTAAGGGTGGCTGGGAGGGGGTGGTGGGGTAGGGATAGGGTGGCTGGGTTGTGGACATTGGGGAGGGTATGTGCTATGGTGAGTGCTGTGAAATGTGTAAGCCTGACGATTCACAGACATGGACCCTGGGGCAAATAATACATTATATGTTAATAAAAAATAAATTTAAAAATTTTTTTAAAAAAAGAATGTGGAGGAACCTGGGAACATTAAAACAAAAAATCCTGAGTACCGCTGCTTTAAGATAACATGCCTCTTCTTTAAAAACAGAAGCATGGGGACAGGTCCGTTTCACTGCTGCTCCTAGGATAGCATCAGCCACTGACATTAATCATCTATGTCCACCAAAGTCACCAACTTCTAGTTTACAGAGGAAATTGGAGAGTGCAATATCATGACCTGATATCACGCTCCACCATTTTGACAGAACCGCCAGGAAATCTAGCTCAAACCTACTCATTGAAACCTGATGTTTATTACAGGAATGAAGCGCTTCCAATAGCCTTTCTGGGCTTTGCTGGTCTTTGAGGAAGAACAAAGGCCGGTGATCCGGAGCTTACTGTCTGTGACGGTCTGTATTTTCTGCAATGCGTTCCTTCACAGAATGTTTGTCTTCCAATCAAGGCCCTTTCTGCCAGGGAAGTCGAATGAGGATTGCGACCGTCTCACCGGGTGCTTACTTCTAGTGGACATTGACCTAAGCCGGAGGTCTGAGGTTTGTTTCAGCGGTGAGTGCTCTGGGGCAGGGGTAACAGACCTTCCGTAGGACACAGCTCACAGTGGGAAAAAATTAAACAATTTCTTTTTTTTAAACTAGGAAGTTAATTAAGTATGGCTAAGCTATTTCTTGCGTTCAGGGATCCTGGTTAGTGTTTTAATCCCTCGAGGCTGCTAAACCAGCTTGCGTGTGGGCAGCATCCACGATGGCACCCGATGACCCCCACCTCCTGCTCTCCACACCCCACCTGCCGCAGTCTGTCGGGTGTTCCCTGGGCCTGGGGACCCACCTCCAGCGAAGAGGGTACGGGGCCGTGGCTTTGAGACTAGACCAGAGCAGGCGGGAGGGCTGGGCTCCTCTCTCCCGCTGCTCCCTCTGGGGAAGCTGGCCCGTGCCAGGCAGCCCGTGGAGGGGTGGGGAACTGGGCACGCTCGCCCCAGCTGAGGGGGGGACGCGGCAAGGGGCTCCTCCACCAAACTGTCACATGCCCAAAGCCCTTGACCACACCTTGACCACAACCTCACGAGCCGTCCTGAGCCCGAGCAGATTCCTAACCCTCAGAACTGTGCCGCCCATCACGTATTTGCTGTCTGAAGCTGCCGCATACAGTTTGGGGTAATTTATTATGCAGCCATAGCTAATTTACACACACACGGGTGACAGAGGCACCACGACTGTAGATAATCTGCCCTTTTTGATATTTTCATTTCCCCACAACACTAGAAAAAGTCTGTTTTCATCCCCTTTTTGTTCTTTCATTAAGACCTCCAAAAATTGTCAGTGGGGGTGCTTTTCTGCTAAATATTATTTAAAGAAATTTCTGTGGTGCAATTCCTACTTGAAGAAATAAGTGTCTCTTATGGTGAGTAGAAAAATGTGATTTTTATTCAGTGAACACATCACCGAAATGTGCTCCTAACCAGTGATCTGACAAAATAGTTTATCTTTTTTACGAACCAAAACCATGCCCATAAAGAAATCCGAGTACACATTTGTCATTTCTAAATGCTTCAACGAGGAAAACAAATACAATTTTCCCTCTTTTTTCTCTCGTTGTTTGTTCTTAATTAGGTTTTGTGTGTAACAACATTTCACAATGTTGAAAAATGTGAAAATGAGGATTTAAAAACAATTAAATAATTCCATGTCCCTGGCACATTGCTCATGGCACAAAGGGAAGATGAACATGTGTAGGAAAAAACCTATTTATTTCCTTCTGTTGTTTACACCATAAGTAATAACTAGGTAAGTGGCAACTATTAATTTTAAATGAGAGCCCATAAGTCTTGGGTCCCAGCAGAATCCTATAGTTTTTAAATTTTTTCCCCTTGAATATTTGTTTGGTCTTGATGAAATCTCGAGTGATATCCTAGTTATTTGTTTCCTTTTTAATTTCAGGAGCTTTACAATAAAATGAGGAGGTGGCCTTCCTTTAATCCTCTCATTGTATTTTAGATAAGGGCAGTCACCCACAATCATGTTGGGAATTTTACTGGGAGAAAAATACTCTTTTATTCAAATTGGGATTACCTGTGCTCAGGAGGCTCAAGTTCTAAAACCTATCACTCATATGCATAGAAGTGTTTTACCACTTTTTGTTCCAGGAACAAGCTGTAGCAGGATTTAATGGAAAGAGTTCTATTAAACAGGAAGACGAGAATACTAAATCTGAACAAACAATAATTTTAGAACAATTCAGTCTGATCTCCTTTTTGTCACCTGTAAAATGTGTCACCTTAAATAAGGACAATTCCTCTGTAAATCACTTGATTTAATTATTCAGATGACCACCTGGCTCCTGTCCTATTTTCTTCCAAAAGGCTTATATTAACCCAGGGAAATAGCATCAGATTTGGAAAGTGTTAAACAATATACAAATTGAAGAATTAGTGTATTAATTTATTCGGTCTGAGTAAGAAGTCCTATAGCTTTGGGAAGCCTGTCTCTTAATGTAAATTCTACACAACAACAGAAAAATCTTGTGAGTCTCAGTATTCTGATATTATTTTCACTTGTTAAAGTATTATTTATCTGAATATTTTATCTTGGCTTATCTAAATTTATGCGTGAATAAAACTTCGACTTTCTTTTTTGAGCCTATATTATGCACTGTCTTCAGTATTTTTCCCAAGTCATTTTATTTGGCATTTATTTACAAATGAAATTGACGGACGCACTGATAGCTCACGTTCCCGTCCAGATGCCCCTACAATTTATCCAAGTGTCGCATCTGATGCCCTAACTTACGCCTTCCGGTCATTGTGACCTGTTTATTCCTGGCTGCGTGACAGTGATTATCTGAGCTTAGTTCCCGGCCTTCTTGTGTTTTTCCCCCTTGATCTGCACCTTGTCCCCCGTACCTGTTCACTTCCTACCACGTTTTAGTGGACTTCTTTAGTGGCCTTTATTTCCTGTTGCCTGCAAATCATTGCCCACGAGCACTTCATCAGACAGCTCCTCTCTGGGCTCAGCGCTGGGTGTGTGTGCTCTCCGTGGGGACCTGTGGGCCTGCTTCTCAGCAGGACTCCACTGCTTTCTGGGCTTCCACACCCCGCTGACTCCTTGGGGGGAGGAGCCTAGTGCTAACATTTCTGGAAAAAGAATAAAGAGCCCCCACTTACAAAAGAATCAAGCATCATTTCTACTCAGCCTCTCCTTCTCTCCTCATTTCTATTTTGTCTGGGTCCCTTTGCTCTGTCTCCTTGTCACTTTCTTTGTATTTGGGTCTCTCCGTGTATCCTCGACCTCCTCGGTGGGTCCATCCATTTGCTCTCCTGAAGGTCCACCTCACCTGAGCCTCTTCCCCGCTAGCTCTCTCTCCCTCCCCCTAAATTCTTCTTAAATATGAGACTCCAGCTTACAGTTAAGATCCTCAAAACCAGATAAGACATGCTGGAGAATTTCTCCAGATAGTGTTTTTATTAATGGGCAAAACTCAGCAACTACTAATAATACATTAAGGCAACATCACATACTTTTCATCATTTAGAAACTCAGCTGGACCTCCGGGTTTCTAAACACTGATCTCTTATCTGATTTTTTCCCTCAGTTTCTAAGGCTGAGGAGGACTAGTTACCACTTTTGGTTACCTCTTCTGTCCCTCAGTGAGCCCAGCGAGCTGACCCAGCAGGAGAGGGAGATTTGCTGGGGGCATTTGGGGACATAATTTAAACACCTTGTGTTTTTGGGCAACCAAAGGAGGATTTCCCCTTAAGTATCTTCTGCATTTTGATAGAGCTGACATCTTACAGGAGACCAACATGTTCCTGATAAATAACCCAATGGATAAGATTAATTATCCCCATGGGGCCCCTGGGTGGCTCAGTGGGTTAAAGCCTCTGCCTTCAGCTCAGGTCAGGATCCCAGGCTTCTGAGATGGAGCCCCGCGTCAGGCTCCCTGCTCAGTGGGAAGCCTGCTTCTCCCTCTCCTACTGCCCGTGCTTGTGTTCCCTCTCTCGCTGTGTCTCTATCTGTCAAATAAATAAACAAATAAAAATCTTTAAAAAAAAGAATACCTTAGGGGCACCTGGGCGGCTCAGTGGGGTAAAGCCTCTGCCGTCAGCTCAGGTCATGACCTCAGGATCCTGGGATCGAGCCCCACATCAGGCTCTCTGCTCAGCGGGGAGTCTGCTTCTCCCTCTCTCTCTGCCTGCCTCTCTGCCTACTTGTGATCTCTCTCTCTGTCAAATAAATAAATAAAATCTTAAAAAAAAAATTAATCATGCTCATTTGCATAAGACATGCAGGCAGAATTATTGCATTCTTCAAACCCAAACATTTGAGATGTGCTACAAACTCTATTTGGAAATCTTGAGTCTCCTTTTCAACACCCATGAGCCGACTGCGGTGTTCTAGTATCTGACTCTTTTGCCCTCTGTACACACAGACCAAGTTTTACAAACTCTTCTAGACAATTTGCTCGATTTCTTAAAAATTCAAAAAAATAAAACTTAAACCCAGTCTTCCCTATCAATAATAAGGAAAATAAATTAAAGATATATTTTTAAGTTGAACTACAAGCGAGTTTTTAGTATCTAAATTTATGCCTTTACTTGTCATTGTTTTTTAGTTCATGATGCCATTCATAAATTTAGAAAAGCAATTCTAAACTGAGGTCGGTTTGGGTAAAAATTGCTAAGCACCTATTATGTAGTAGATATTGGTGAGGAGAGCCTCTTCTTTGCTCTCAAGAGCCTCCAGGCTTTGCCCGTCTCCATGTACCTCTCAAGGTGCCCTGTGGCTGCTAGGGGCTCGGGCAAGCCTTACTAGGCAGCTAAGTGCTGTGGCTAAGCAGCTGGCTTCTGGGGTTCAAGTGCCAACCCTGACACTTCCTCCATGGCTGGTCTTATGCAGGCTATTTAACTTAATCTGTGATTTTGTTGGTTATCTGGTAAATGCAGAAAAAATTGCCATCGATACCTCCTTTCAAAGGATATTATGGGGATTCAATGACCACGAAGTACCTGGTTCTAACCCAGGGCTACATATGGGTTATGGGTTCATACGTGTTATTATTAACCTCTTCAAGGTGTAGATCTCACACCCAACATGGGATTATAACAACGTCTATCCGACGAGGGCACATGCAGAGGGCTTAGGTTTGTGCTAAATCCCATGGATTTCTACGTGCGCCTATGTTAGCTGTTATGATTCTGTAAGTTGCTCACATACAGCAGGTGTTCTGAAAGTTTGCACTGAACAAGTAGATAAATTAAGTGGAACATGAGTGTGTTATCACTTTACTCATTTCTCATTCCATGGATGGCTTTATATTTTTGTGCTAATGACTTGCGCATGTGTCAGAGCTCCGAATGCATTACTTGTTGGAATGGCCTTCCCCCTTTACACAGGACTGATGAACTCAAGTTCAATCTCTGCAATTTTGGGGGTATATAACTCTTAAATAAATAAATTACTTGCCCTTATCTCCTATCTTTATTTCTGTAAAATGAGAATATTGTTCTAAATGATCTCCCGGGTCCTTTTGTATTTCTAGTTTTAACGACTTCAATATTCTGAAGAGTAGAGTCCGAGTCCCATTACTCTTCATAGACCCATAGTCTTGTACAGTCTACTCAGAAAATACAATAGCTTAAATGAAAAACATCATTGTAAGTGCTCAACAAAAGATTTGAGTTGACAGAAGAAAAAATCATCAAGGTTGCAGATAAATCAATAGAAAGTTTCCAATGTGAATAATGGAAAGGAAAAAAATAAAGAAAAAATAAACAGAAACTCAGAGATGTGTGGGACACCATTAGGTGTACAAATGCAGATACAATGGGTATCCCAGAAGAAAAGAGAGAGAAAAAGAGCAGAAAAAATATTTGAAGGAAAAAAACAGTTGGATATTTCCCAAATTTAATGGAAAACATTAATCTACAACTCTAAGAAACTCAACATACTTCAAGTTCTCTCTAACATAATGAAATCTCTGTTTACACACATCATAGTCAAATTGTAGAAAGACAAAGTTTTGAAAATAGGAAGAGGAAAATAACATATCATGCACAAGGGAGCCTGAGGAATTAACAGTTGACTTCTTATGAGAAATAATGAAGCCTGAAGACTTTGCGGTGACATGATAAAAGTCCTAAAAGAAAAAAAAAAAAAAAAACCCACCGACAATTGTCTAGCAAAACCTGTAAAGCTGAAGAGAAAATAAACATTCCTTAAATAATCAAGGATCTGTAATGATGCTTTATGAGTTCTTTCCTCCTGCATTGAACATACTGTGGCTCACATTAACATATTAGGTTTTGGTTTTTTTTTTAAGATTATTTATTTGAGAGACAGAGCGTTCGAGCATGAGCAGGGGGAGAGGCAGAGGGAGAGGGAGAAGCAGGCTCCCCGCTGAGCAGAGAGCCCCATGTGGGGCTCAATCCCAGGACCCTGAGATCATGACCTGAGCCGAAGGCAGAAGCTTAACTGATTGAGCCACCCAGGCGCCCCTACATATTAGGTCTTTACCAAGGTATGTGGTCACTTCACTTACATAAGAAAGACCTTCTGGATTGTGAATTATCCCCATTTTATACTTAGTTGCATAGTTTATATCACATTTCTCAGGGAGCTATGCTCAACAAATCCAGAGATTTCAGGTTTTTTGTGGGTTTTTTGGGCAAAATTCTGACTTTTTCCAGTATAACTTTTTTTTTTTTCAAATTTCTATTGAAATTCTAGTTAGTTAACGTATAGTGTAATATCGAAGTAGAATCCAGGTTTTTTTTTTTTTAACCATGGGAAATTTTAAACAACAATGAATATCATGCTGAAAATACCTGCTAGGAAAGGAATGTACTGGCTGGTTCTCAGCAGCATATTTAAAAGTGATAGGATTGCGTCACCTTCCTTCTTTCTTTTCCCAAAACGGGAGGAAATGCTTTATAGACCTGGTTCTCACTCCCTTCCTCCAGGTTTGCTGGAATGTTGGTGTCAAATTCTTTACATTGCTAGTGCAACACTCATCAAGTCCTTTGGATAGTAAGTGTACACACGCAAATGCATAGAGAAAAAGTGCAGAGTCCTTAGTGGCGGTAATTGTCCATTTAAATTACTCTCACATCAATGGAATAGATTTCTTTGCACTGGCAGAATATAAGTATATTATAAATTTATGCTTTATGAGACTAAATTAAAACATTTCATTTCACTGAAAACTCAAAACAAGGTGAGGCCTTTGCATAATTAAGTTAAAATCCCAGTTCTGTTGGTCGCTGGAATTATCTTATTCTGGAACACTCTGTGTAATTGAGTTCTGAATTGAAGGCAGTGGAGCAAGTCTGTCAAAATCAATTGAATTGATTTTCACTTATGCAGATGCATTGAGTTTTACAGGGGTCGAAGGTTCTTTTTTGAACAGGTCAGATTCCAGATAGAGGCCAATTGTTTATATTTCAAGTCTTGTACACTTTCTCAAATATTTTTCATAAATATATTACTTCTCCTGAACAAACAATATGGCAAACGTGCTCACGCTCTGTTAAGTAATTAGTTCTAAAACTGAAAATAACAAGAGTTAAGCTTTTTGAAATGGAGTAACTAAAGATGTAAAGTACAAATTACTCTGACAGAAATAGACCACAAATATGGAACATTTATGTAACATAAAATGGAGGCTAGACCAAAAGGTTAAATCTCAAGGACTACGGCCTGGAGTTTCCAGGAACCATCCTGAAACCAAATAAAACAAAAACCAAGAGATCCAAAGAGTGAAGGCACCTGGTTACTGAACCCCTGAATATCAATGTTCCTGAAGTCAAATCAATCCCTCCTGGACTTCTAAATCAAGTAACATACATTCTCTTTTGTCCATGAACTTGCTGAGTTTTGTTTCTGTTGTTTTCAGTCAAAGAGTTCTGACCTAAAAACAGCATGCCTGTGACTTTTCTGGCCTTGTACATGAGACACATATGTTTAGAATGTTGAACTTCTTTATATCAGTGGGACTTTCTATAATACGACTTACTGTCATATAAAATGGCTTTGCTATGTTTATTTTAATGTGGAAAAGAGTAGCCATATTCAATAGTGAACATTACACATTTTCATAAAATTTAAGACCATGAATGGAACTGGAGGGGATTAGGTTAAGTGAAGTAAGTCAAGTAGAGAAAGACAATTATCATATGGTTTCACTCATATATAGAATATAAGCAATAGCACAGAGGACCATAGGGGAAGAGAAGAAAATCCAAAGGGGGAAAAGTCAGAGAGGGAGGTGGACCATGAGAGACTATGGGCCCCGAAAACAATCTGGGGATCTCAGAGGAGAGGAGGGCGGTGAGAAGAGGTAACAGGGTGATGGGTATTGGGGAGAGCATGAGCCGTGATGAGCACTGGGTGTTACACTTAACTGAGGAATCACTGAACACTGCATCAAAACCTAATTATGTACTATAAAGTGGCTAACTGAATGTAATAATAAATAAATACATAAAAATTACAAAAAAAGAAGACCAGATCACTTGTAAATGCTATGATTATGGAATGCTAATTTAATACAATAGGATGAGATAGGAAACAACAAATGTTTATAACCACTGGAAAGAGAATATCCCATTCTCTGTGCGAAGTGAAATAAGTCAAACAGAGAAAGGCAAATACCTTATGACTGCACCTAAGTGTTGAATCTATAAAACCAAACAAAACAGATAAACGAACAGGAACAGACCCATAAATAAAAGGAACAAATGGTGGTTGCCAGAGGTGGGGAGGTCAGGATGATGGACAAAATGGGTGAAGAGGAGTGGGAGATAAAGGCTCCCGGTCATGGAGTGAGTAGGTCACGGGGATGACAGGTACTTCGTGGGGAGTGCAGCCCGTGGTCCCCCGATAGCCCTGGGTGGTGACAGACGACAGCTACACGGGTGGGGGGCCCACATGCGTGGGGGGCACAGCACACGTGCACACTTGTCAAACCCCCACGTCGTACCCCCGGAACCAATGTACACTGGGCATCAGTTGCACGTCACTTTAGAAAAAAAAGAAAATATAACCTCCTGATTTACACAAATAATTCATATACCCAGGAAAAAATTCAAGTCAATCAATAAATGTCTTTCTTGAAACTGAGGTGCATTTTACAATCATTAAGTCTACTTAAGGGGACTATTGCTTATTCACTCCCTCATGCTTGTTCCTTTACATCTATTATTAACTTTGTCCTGTTCTGGTCACAAATGATGTCTTCAACACCGAGGGACTTGAAGGCCCAGGAGCAGGGGTACGTTTTGGAGACTACAGTACATGACCAACGGGGCTGAGGACAAGACAGAAGAGCCACAGGAGGACTTTACTTTCCCAAAGACCACTAACCGTATGCCAGGCAATGAGATGAGCCTCTCCCCCGCGGTACTCCCTTCTGAATGGCACCGTCAGATGGCTGCCCTCAGTGTTCTTATTAACACCCATTTTATGAATGAACAAGTGGAGCTCAGGGCCTTGAAGTGGCCTGTGAGATTACAGACCTCGTGAACAGCAGAACAAGGGCTCCAACTCAAGTCCCCAAGACCCCAGGACGGGCACTGTGGTTACACTCGCATCAGCCTTGGTTTCACGTGTAGGCTCTGCCGTGTGAGAGGGGACAGGTTCGCGAACGTCTGTCTGTGTTATTTATGCGATGGTAATAACAACACAGAGACTAAGAAATTAATACAGGAAAAACATTGAGGGTGATGACCGGAAACAGAAAACAATCAGAAAACAATCTGACAGTTTTCAAAGTATAAACTAAGATTATCGTTCTGGGTTAACATGCCTGGAATTTAGTAGGTTTTCAATAGCAGCGATGTTATTGGTAGTGGTAGGATCGTCTAAAAAATATGATACAGTATAATAATAGCAACTGCTAGATTTTATTTTAATAAAAATAAAATTTTTTAGAAAAAAGTGTTTTCGAACTTGTTTTTTAAAAAGAAAAAAAATCAATGCGTATGCAGATTAAATTACTTAGGTTTACATTATTCCAATGCATTAATTTAACATCTATTAAATTAAACACCAATAATCTAGCATAAAATCTTAAATTATCTGTGATGGAATGAAAAGCCAGTAGAAAGTAATTTTTAAAATACCTTACTTTGGGGGCACCTGGGTGGCTCTGCAGGTTAAAGCCTCTGCCTTCGGCTCAGGTCATGATCTCAGGTCCTGGGATCTAGCCCCACATCGGGCTCTCTGCTCAGCAGGGAGCCTGCTTCCCCCTCTCTCTCTTCCTACCTCTCTGCCTACTTGTGATCTCTCTCTCTATGTCAAATAAATAAATAAAATCTTTAAAAAAAATAAAATAAAATACCTTACCTTGATTCTAAATAATTTTAAGCATTGATTCAACTAGACATAATCATTTTTATGCACCATTTCATATAGAGTAATTGGAGCATAGTGTTACCTCATTTACTATCACTTACATGACTAAGGGGTTCCATATCCAACTAAGGAGGTATCCAGATTTTTATGATGCTGTTTTGCAAACTTTATTGTTGTTTTATTCATAGCCTCAATATGATTGCAATTTGTTTAAACCCAATAACGCTTTAAAATAATTGTCTTTAAATTTACTGCTAAATGGGATAATCAACTTTTCATTAGAGTTGCAACCATTTATATTACACTTGATATTGTAATATATCATAGACTTACTTTAATTTTTTAAAAAATTGCCATTTGTACTTTCCTTGAATATTTCCCTTGGGTGACCCATGCATAACCTCTAACACAGGCCTCTGAAGGGAAAAGACAAAAACAAAACTATTTTCAGTTAGACAATAGTAGAGCACTCTGTGACACATTGGCTAAAACGCATAGCTGCTGTCAAGTACGCATTGGTTTTCCGTAAGAAAGAAAGTGATTACCTTGTTGGGAAGATAAGATTATGCCAACAATAGTCTTTTTCATAAAATCATACCACTTAGCTCTTTAAATAAGCTAGAATGATTTCAGCTAAGACATCTAGAAAAACCCTAGGGTCCCTTTACATTCCTATATACCAAATCTTGAATTAAAACTTCAGGCACAAATCGCCTTGACTGGAACTGAGGTCACGTGATTGGCCAAAGGCAGATTAGAACCTCTAACTGCAACATCTGAGCTACACCCCAAAAATCTACAGTGATCAAAATCACAGAGCTCTACAATATGTATGAAATGCTTCTTAAGTTCAAAATCTGCAAAGGGAAAACGTTTTTAAAGTATTTTCAAATTGTTTATCCCACTCAAAATCATATAAGAACATATTCAATTTCTTCATATACCAGCAATTAATTGCTGGAGTCACGGAAACATAACTTAAAGATCCAATAAAGAAGGTTCAATTGTCTTGTTCTTTCCACAGATGAGGGAAGTTAAGTGACTTGCTCAGAATGATAGAGAGAGTTCCTAGAACTAGGATTCATGGGTATTTTTTTTAACCCCAAAGGGGCTCCTGGGTCTCAGTGGGTTAAAGCCTCTGCCTCCGGCTCAAGTCATGATCTCAGGGTCCTGGAATTGAGCCCCGCATCGGGCTCTCTGCTCAGCAGGGTGTCTGCTTTCTCTCCCTCCCTCTGCCCCTGTTCCTGCTCTCTCTCTCACAAGCACTCTCTCTCTAATAAAAGAAATAAAATCTTAAAATATATATATATATATAAACCCAACAAATCTGAAGTAGAAACAAGATCAAGAGAGCAAAGGTGTAGCTCAGCGAAGCTAAAGTTCCTGCCTGGAGTAGGTGCCATGGTTCAAAACGAAGTGTTACAAAGAGGGTTTCCTGATCGTTTGGGGGACCGAGATCTATCCTCAGACACACCAGACTCAACATGTTGAAAACCAGACACAGAATACCTTGAAAACAGCAAGAGAAAAACAACTCATTATGTGCAAAGGAACTGCAATAAACTTAACAGTTCCCTTCTTATCAAAAACGGTAGAAACTAGAAGACGGTGGAATGGTGTATTTGCAGAAGTGGAAGGAAAAAAAAAAAAAACTTAACACAAGAATCTTATATCATGTAGGATTATTTTTCAAAAGTGAAGGGAAATAAAGTCATTTTCTGATAAACAAAAACTGAAAGCACTTGTTACTGACCAATCTGCTTTACGCAAAACTCCAAAGGAAATTCTTCAGGCTGAATGCAAGAAATATGACAGTATTTGAGCCCAGAGGGGCCAAAAGACCACTGGCAAAGAAAATTATGTAAATAATTATAGAAGTCAATATAATCACACATTTATTCTCCCTTCTTCTTTTAACTGATTTGAAAAATATACCTGTGGTGCCTGGGTGGCTCAGTCTGTTGAGCAATTGATTCTTGATTTTGGCTCAGGTCATGATCTCAGGGTCGTGAGATTGAGACCTGACTTGGGCTCTGAGCTGGGTGGTGGGGAACCTGCTTGAGATTCTCTCTCTCCTTCCTCTGTCCCTCCCCCTGCTTACATGCCTGCGCTCTCTAAATAAATAAACAAATAAATAAATAAGCTGTATGCATTACATATGTATTAGTGGGACTATAAAATATAAACTGGAAACTTTAATACATGTGACAACAGTAAAAAGGAGACAGGTGAGAACAAGGTTGTATCTCAATGAGGAAATAATACTAGATCCATATTAAAAAATGAAAAGAAATGGTAAATAGAAGGCTGACATAACACACTCTAGAAATATACACTCACTCTCTCCTCCTAACTTTATTAAATTTTATAAAATTATAAGCAATGATTATAAAAATGTGTCCTTTATCATAATATATAGACACTATATGCATAACAAAAAGGGCTATATAGGATCAAAATATTTATCTCACTGGAGTTAATTTAGTTGAAATTAACTTAAAAGCATAGACTTGAAAATCATTAAAAGAATTAATATTTTAAAACAGAAAATATCTTCCCAATGCTAAAAAGCTGATAAATGAGGAACAGAACAAAAGATCATAATACACAAAGGAAAAGAGAACAAAAGAGCCAATGTAAATTCAACCTTATTAATAATATTAAATATGAATGAATTAAACAACCCAATCGAACGACAGAGATTTTCAGACTGGATTCAAAAAAAGCACGATCCAACTTGTATGCTCTCTATAGTAGAAATTCTGAAGATTCAATATATAAGTAGATGGAAAGTAAAAGGATAGGAAAAGGAATACTACCCACTTAGTAAACCATAAAAGAGCTGCAATGTCTATTTTAACATCAGATAAAATAGATTTCAAAGCAAGACATTTTATTAGAGATAAGGGGACTATGTTATAATGGGAAAGAAATAAATCCTTTAGAGAGATATAATAATTACAAATATATAGACACCCAGAATCAGAAGTCCATAATATATGAAGGAAAACTTAACAGGATTTAAGGGAGAAGTAGACAGTCCTACAATAATGGGTGATTATCAAAGTCTCTCTTTCCGTCACGGGGAGAACAACTTACCAGAGGATGAACAGGAATAAAGCAACTAGTGCTAACACACATCTACAGAGCACCGCAGCAGCAGAATACGCATTCTCCTGACACGCACGTGAGACACTTTTCAGGATGGACCACCTGGTTAGCCATAAAAAGTCTCAATAAACTTTAAAAATTGAAATCATACAGAATATGCTCTCTGGCAATAATGGAGCTAAATTAAAAATCAACCATCAACAGAAACTTGGAAAATTCACAAATGAGTGGAAGTTAAACCAGATATTCTTGAATAATGGAAGGATCCAATTAAGAATCATGAAGAAAATTAGGAAATATTTTGAGATGCCTGAAAACAAAAATACAACATACCTAAACATACGGGAGGCAGGGAAAGCAGTGCTTATAGGAAAATTGATAGTTATAAATGCCTATGTTAAAAAAGAAAAAAAAAATCAATAACCTAAATTTCTACCTTAAGAAAGGAGAAAGATAAACTAAACCGCAAACTAGAAGATGGGGAAAAAACAATAAAGAATAGTGTGGAAATAAAATTTAAAAAAGAGGAAAAGAGACAAAGTCAACAAAATTAAAACTAAAATTAAATCCAAAAATTAAAATTGAAAGCTTTTTCTCTGTCAGATTAACAAAATGAATGAAACTTTAGCTAGACCAGCTGAAACTTTAGCTGAAATCAGCAACGATAAAGAGCAACGATAACTACTGATCTTCCAGAGCCTACATGAAGTAAGACTCACAAGGGAATACTCAGGACAGCTATACGCCGACGAAGTAGATAAGCTTAGATCAAATGGAAGACTTCCTGGAAACACAGAAACCACCCAAGTTGACTCAAAAGAAATAGAACATCAGAATGGACCTGCAACAAATAAAGAACTTGATCCATAAATAGAACACACTGAGGTGATCTCACCGTACACCCCACCCCTGGTGTGGCGCCCCGCAGTTGGGAGGGAACGCAGTATCCAGAGCTCTCCCTCAAGGATGAAGGGTTCAGCTCCACGTTGGGCAACGCAGCTTGTAAAGACTGGCACCCAAACCATCTGACTTTGATGAGCAATGGGGCTTGTGCCCATGAGACTTCGGGGCTGCCGCAGACCAGAGAAGTGGCTCTTAACCGGCTTGCCCACAGACTCAGCCGGTCCAGGAACCTGGGCAGCTCTTGGAAAAGCACCCAGCTTTTCTGTGAAAGAGACACATGTGCTATTTTTAAAATGTGAGTCTGAGGGCCAGGTGCGTGCTGGGATACTCTGTAGGGACAGAGGCTCATAGGTACGGTCTTCTGCTCTCCCTCTTTTTCTCCGTCCCTGCTTTTCTGAAGCCAGTGGGTGCCATTTTTTTTCTTTTTCCAGAGGGTGCCATCTTTATGCTCCAGTTGGTGGGCGTAGTCTTCTCACCTTGCTCAAGGTCGACAGCCAACATCCTTCTTTTTCTCTTTTTAAAAGTTTTATCTTTTTTCACTTTTTTCTTTTTTTTCTTCTTTTACTTTTGTCAGAGGGCGCCATGTTTGTTTTCCTTCTCGTCTTGCTCCAGCCAGTAGGTACATCTTTGTGCTCTTCCCTCGCTGTGTGGTATCTTCCGGAAAGAAGATTTTATACACGTCTGGTGCCCTAGTGTTTGTCTGGTGACCTAGTTTTTGTGACTGCCACCGAGGGCTCACCCTTACATCGCCTGGCTCTGGAGGCCAGGGAGCTTATGTTTCTGGGTCCCATGGGACTGCAACAATGAAAGACTCCTAGTGTTCTGCTCAGATAGCAAAAACACACCCCAGTGTTTTGGAGAAAGAGGTCTATTTGCTTGTCCACAAGCTTTAGCCTCGGGAGCAAGCTTCTGTCATATTTACAGAAGTCTAAGGAGGTGCGTCCAAGGGAATGGAAGATAGCAAACAGCATCTTTGCCATCTTCCCCTGGAGCAAGGCATTTTCTAGAAAAGAATTCAGACCCTTAATCTGATGTCCTGATTTTTACAAATGCAACAAGGGGATACTTCAGTGGAAAAGGCAGGATGTCACAGCCCAATAAAAAGATAAACAAGCAAAGGTGCAACACAGAGGTCATGGGAATAAGAGACACAGAAGACAGAGAGAAAGGCACAAAGGAAATGTCTGAATTAATAATTGCTGAGAAATTTCTCCAAATTCATAATAAACATGAAGCTATAGATCCAAGTTCAGAGGAAACCGAGCAAACCAGCACCTGAAACTTTATAGGGACACATACCGGATTTGAAGTGCAGAAAATCACAGAGAAAGAAAAGTCTTTAAATAAAGATGGGGGAAAACTCAATATGTACAGAGAAGGAAGGGATAGAATCATGTTGGACGTTTTCTTTAGAAATTATACAAGTAAGAAGACAGTGAAATATTTAAAGTGTGAAAGGAAAAACAAAAACAGAAACAAAAAGCCACCAACCTGGAATATTGTATCCAGCAAACTGATGCTTCAAAGGTAAAGGAAAAATACTTTCTCCAACAAATGAAAATCAAGGAGATTTTTTTTGCCAGTGGACCAGCCTTGCTTGAAATATTAAATGAAATTCTTTAGGAAGAAGGAAAATATTGGCCAGAATCTTGGATCCATAGAAGTAAAGGAAGGGTACTAGAGAAGGAAATACAGAGAAAATCTCTTATTTCTCTTACACTTTTTAAATTTTTAAATCTTGATTTTTTTAAAGATTTCATTAATTTATTTGAGAGAGAGAGTGAGTGCATGAGTGAGGGAGAAGCAGGCTCTCTGCTGAGCAAGGAGCCCGACGCGGGGCTCAATCCCAGGACCCCGAGATCATGACCGGAGCTGAAGGCAGATGCTTAACGACTGAGCCACCAGGGCTCCTCCTCTTATATTTAATCAATTAACCAAATAACAGTTTCTTCAACTTACTAATAACAGGATCTAGGGGTAATCAGTAGAAATTCAGGGAGGCTTCCTTTTTACAGAAGTCAAGTCAAAGAATCTAGGTCAGCCGTTCACATGTTTACTCCTCATTGTTGTCTAAAATTTCTCACTTCATAACTTAAACACATTAAACATATTCAGGCTTTTCTACAGCAATTCACCTTCCTATTCTTCTAGTTACTTAAAACATGGGTTTAGTAGAATAAAGGACCAGCACTGGTCTTGACCCATTTCTGTTTGTCCGGAAATAAAAGGCCGCTCCTTGAAAAGGGCATGTGTATTGCTCTTATCTGTTTTATTGAGCCTTCTGTAGATGAAGGTATCAAAAAATACCACTCTCGGTTGATATAAAAGATATAAGTTGACATAAAAGATCTTTTTTTTCCCTTGATTGCTTTCTTCTATGGGAATTTATCTAACTATAAGGCATCGATGATCTTCTAATTATCATCTAAAACTGAAGGTAGCAGTAACTCATCCTGGAGGAAATTGCATTTGCTCTTTGATTTTTCCCTGAGGGAGGAGTGGACTTGACTGGCGTCTAGATAGAAGAGTTGACCTTGGGAAAAAGGAATGCGGCCAGTGGGGTGGGGGGCTTTACCGTTAACCAGCTTTATCTCATCTCACCATCTTTATGCTCATTTACTGCATCCAACGGGCCTTTCTCGTCGCCCACAGATACCGTGAGCAGAAGCCAGAGCTGTGTTCCGCAGGTTCGGGTCCCACAGACCTGACGCAGCCCACCTGAACACTGCAGTCTCGTCTCCCCGGCCCACCTCTCTCCCCTGAGGAGATGAGGGGCTCCTGCCCCGTCGGTGCACAGCTGGGCGGCCTGCTCACTCACACCTCCTGCTACACAAACACGGTGAGAGTGAGGGCCTTACTCCACTTCCGAGACACCCCCACTTCCCCGGGGTGGGAGGCAAGGGGGGGAAGTAGACAAAGGAAGGCTTCCTTTTGGAGCTGGTAACCTCCTGAGATACTATACCCTGGGCGGTCCTGGACTTTGGCTTTCCTGTGACGAGACCGCATGGCTTCCTTTTTTAAGCAGGGTAGCGAGCTAGGTAGAGAGCGAGATAAGGAACAGTCAGTAGGATCCTGCTGGTGTGTGGGTGGGTGAGTGGGTTTGTACATGGGGGGGATGGCTGGGTTTCTGGCTTCCCTCTGAAGTGGGCTGTGTGCAGGGAAAGATGGAAAAACAGAACACGTAGGATTTATCTTTCTCTCCGTATTGAGTTCATATGATCAATATTATATTTCATATTCCATTATATTTTAAAAATATATAATTATCATATTTGCATGATAAAACAAGTAAAATCTATTGAAAATGGGTGCATGAAAGTAAAATGAGCAAATCTGTCATTTGCTCCCTCCATGTCCTTATATTGAGAAGCCTATTTGAAGAATATGATTTCCTTCTTACTGAGAGAAATTTTAAGTTATGAAATATTCAAGCTATTCTCAAGAAGTAAACAAACTTCCCGACCTAATGATTTGCCTCAATTTTTCACTTTAGTTGAAGTGCTGAAATTTTCATTATATCCCGGTTGTTAAAAAGAAAACCACAGGCCCAAACTGATGTCACTTATGTTAAGGACCCAGGTCAGTCAATGGAGTCTTACTAGGTAACCTAACCCGTGTCACCACCGCCCTTCCCCTCCCCCCACCTTTAACCAACCAAACTGGAATTTCCTGGTCAGCACAGGAGGTAATCCCTTGATTCCTGATTATGGGAAGGTAATCCCCCTTTTGTTCCCCTTCGGAGGGTGAGCTTGCCTGACACAATGCATTCCTTGCTAATAAGTTCCTTTTTTTCACCCTCTCTTTGCCTTTAAAAACCTTCCACTTTGTAGAGTTCTTTGGAGCTCCCTTCTACTTGCTGGATGGGATGCTGTCCCATTCATGAATCATTTAACAAAGCTAATTAGAGTTTTACATTTACTCAGCTGAATTTTGGTTTTTTTGTAACACAAGTGTTTAGATACTGACCATTCCTACTCTTATTTTTAATTGCCTAAGAAGATTTTTTATGTCAACCCTAAAAGCTTCTTTTGTTGGCTTTTAATTCTATCATAAAATTTCAAAAATAAAACGAAGAAAATAAACCCTCAAGTTACTGAAATAACACAGTGGTTCTCCTGTAATCGATAATAAAGTGCAGAAACAACCTTCTTAAAAACCTTCCACTAACTTAACACAATTTGATCACAAATGAAAAAGAAAACTTAGAATCGCTAATTAAAAACAGGCTTTAACAGGAACATCACTCATCAGTGTAGGTTCCAGTCAACGCCTTTATATTTGGTTACTTGAAAATAGCCTAAGAAATGCACGTTCCCAGTTTATAGAAGCTCAGCAGTCTGTGGATGACATGTCAACGCATATATCCTTTGCTAAGAATGAGAAATGCAGCTTTTAACTTTTAAATTACACTTCTAAAAACACGAATATATATTGAGGAAAGATTCATTGCCTGGTAGGTCAAGTGATATGAATCCCTTTTGATTTGCTGCTTCTTTTTAGCTATACGTTCTCTCAGGAAATCCAGTTTCTGGTGTTTATCACAGTATGACAACTGCCACTTTAAAGATTTTTTTTTATTAAATTAGCAAACAGAATAAATAACTTTCTTGCACTTTCAAAGATGTACTCCTGAAACAGCAAGCAGTGTTTTGAAATGGCAAGTGAATGGATATTATATTGCATTCAGCCGTAAACAACTGCACAGTCCAAATAAAATCTACCCTATAAATTTTGTATTAAAATTGAGTGTCTGTTGGAAATTTATACTTTCCCAGAATAACTAAGGGCATTTTCTTCTGCTTTTATGATTGAGAGTTATATTAATCGTACATGGATTATCAATTTTCAGGTCCACACAATAATACTAAAACTCTGTCTAAAAATCTCATTGAAGGTAATGTAACCTAAGGCACTCTGTTTTTTGAGGTGGACATAAACTATCATCGGGTAACGGATATCTGTGCTGTGCAAGTGAGTGATTTGTTTTCTAGGCTGAGTAAAAGGAGTCAACAGGGAGAGAGGGAGGAGATATATGTGACATCTGGGATGCTGGATGGCGTAGATTTTTGGAGTCGACCGGAGGAAACAGGATGCACAGAGCTGGGTGTGGGCAAGAGCAGGCGTGACCATGACCGACGTCTTCCTCAGGAGGAGGAGGTACTGCAGGAGGCCCGAGACATCGTGAGGCTGGAAGAAGGGAATTCGAGGAAACACTTCGAGGTCTGTGATCATCTTAGGAGCTCGGGGAGCAAGGAAGGTCATGGATTGGAGGATATGAAGACGATATCGTTGGAATTACTAGGGAATTTAAGAAGAAAAAAGCACCACGGAGATGGACTTTCGTATGTTGAGCAAAACGGTGGCAGCAGGTGACTCTAGAAAGTATAAATTTGCAGAAGACTGAATCTGCTGCAGTTGCTATCTTTGGGCATGTCCCTTAGAGAGGGGAGACACGGGGTCACTCAGGGTCGGGACCGTCGGGAGACAAACAGCTGGAAGTCACAGGTGAAGGACCCTAGGTAAGACAGGCACGGCTGTGGTGGTCTTGGCTGGGGACCATTGCAGAGCATGGAAAAGCCCAGAAGGGAGAGACCCCCAAGGGAGAGGCTGGAGGCAGGTCAGTGGGAACAGCGGGAAGGGGGACAGGAACCATCTCAAGTCTTGATGAGATTAAAGTGGTTCAGCCTGAGTTTGAAATGAAGCGTAAATTGAGGTTATTGAGTTAAACCCAAACGAGGAACGTGCCGTTTTCACTGAAAGCTCTCCTCCAAATGACTTAACCAAGCTGTGTACCTTACCCTTCAGTTTTGAAAATTTTCATTAACCGTCTTTTTTTTTTTATAGATTTTATTCATTTGACACAGAGAGAGAGATCACAAGTAGGCAGAGAGGCAGGCAGAAAGAGAGGGGAAGCAGGCTCCCTGCTGAGCAGAGAGCCTGATGTGGGGCTCGATCCCAGGACTCTGAGGTCATGACCTGAGCCGAAGGCAGAGGCTTTAACCCACTGAGCCCCCCAGGCGCCCCTTCATTAACAGTCTCGCTTACTTAGTCTGGTCAGAGCTCACAAGAGGTGGATATCCCCTGGGGCAATGTCCCTCGTCGCTCTGAAACTACCCTTGGGGCTGGGCATTCTCTCCTGGGGGGAGAGAAGATTCCAGATGTGGCTTGTGTCTGAGGAGCATAGAGCAAGGCACAAAGGTCTCTCATTCAAGCTGCATTAATGTGACTGGACTTCATTCATGAGCCGCAAGGACCAAGGACCAACGGCAAGGACCTCTCAAAAGGTTCTGTATTCATGAATCTGTCCTTTTATTTATGTTTCAGATCAGGTCCCTTCATAAATTAAGTGCAGGAGTGAGGTCTCTACAGCAGCAGAGACCAACCTGTCATTTGTGGTCCTCCTGAGGCCTCATTATGGTGACGTTTGTGAGCAGAGGGTGCGCCCAGTTTATTCCGGGACATGACTCGTCGCTATTTGGATTCTGATCGTCCTCTTATGTTTACAGCGTTTGACAAGTCACATTTCAATAGAGAAAAACAATAATGGGCTTTTATTAATGGAGTGTTTATTAGTGGTGGGTGCACACAACGGCAGCCTGGTCATTTCAGGTGTGTGATAGCAGGTGACCCCCAAAGCCAAAGTCAATGGTAGCTAATCACAAAGGGCTCCTTCACCCGGAGCCCTAAGTCTTATGTTCCCTTTAACTATTAATACGGTAACTTAAATTGTTCCGGCTGTACCTCATGCCCAAAGGTATAAAACAGTCCATCAGATAGCTTAATACATAATCCTTCATTGATATTCAAAACTCCTGGGAGAGCAGAACGTGGAGTCCTGCCAGCCCCCACAACCTTGGCATTCGGTGTAGCTGCTCTACATAAAAAATTAAGCAGCCTTTTAAAAATGCAGCAGTGTGCCGCAATGCCTTCCTGAGATGCATTATTTCCCTTTCCCAGGGAGGACTGGAGCAAATTTCCAATGAATCAAAAAGTTGGGACAAACCAAACGTGTGTAGCGCTCTTATGGTTTCATTACAATGATCCCAAACGTTCCAGATCTTTCTTTGCTCCAAGGAAGCCACTTCGACACAGACAGAGGCTTTGGTACCTGCCTGTTGCTTGAATCCCGAGTGTCCCTTAGATGGAGTTGGATTAAAGAAGATAGATACTGTGGAGTTCAGTTTTTAGGTAGATTACCGTTCCCCCATGACAGGCTTCACCTTGAGCCAGAGAGAGAGACAGGCCTAAGGGCATGGGCGTGAAAACTACTCCTGGAATTTA
>CM053615.1:244886-258700 GCA_028646535.1 Procyon lotor | reverse complement strand
CCCTCCCTTCCCTCCTTCCTCCCTTCCTTCCTTCCTCCCTCCCTTCCTTCCTTCCTTCCTTCCTTCCTCCCTCCCTCCCTCCCTCCCTCCCTCCCTTCCTTGTTTCTGACAGCAGTGCCAGGAAATCCTTTTGGAGAAGATGCTGCTCTCCATGGTGCTGATTGCAAAGGTTAAGTTCTCTTTCTTCATTCCAGCAAGTGACTTAACATCATAGTTTAGACGTAAATGTTCTCCTTCCCTGCTTCTAGGAACCTCCCAAGGCTCACAGGACCGGTGCTGGGAAGGGCAAAGCAGTCTGGAGACGGGGGATGGTGGATATGTGCAGCACGCCTGCACCCATAATGGCCTAGGACCATTGCACAGTGAGCTTGAAGCTCCAGGATGCTGTGTGGGAATTAAAATCTTTACCCACTACATATACATTTTTTTCTAAGAGGAGCCATTGATCTGGGCAGAAGCTAGATGGACACTTGGTTTTTGTCTGTTTCTTATTAATTGAACAGAATTCCTCTCCAGATCTCTACTAACTAGAATTTGAGGCCACTTCACTTGGTACATGTCACCAGTTTGCTAGAAAAAAAATGGCTGTGTGAAAAAAAGGGAACACACTTAAAATAAGATCTTTTCATTAGTGTTAGGCTGCTGAGATCTACTGAATTTCAGATGCACACCTTCCAGGAGAATGAATCTCCAGCGAAGAATGAAAGACTCAAATTAGGACAGTCATAAGCATATTCCACTGATGTACTCAAGAGTTCCTTGTGCAGATGGAGATATCTGAGTTTATTCTTTGAATCTATTTATTATACTCTTTCAAGCAGAACAGAAACAGTGAAGCTACAAATTAGATGCCTATTTCATATGATAAATTAAGGAAATAAAGTGTAGTTAAACAAAAAAACTCAGGGTGGATTTCTGAGCAAAATTAGATTATTTTATAATCCATTTCATAGGGCTGCAGAAATGTACTGTCAGATATCATCTGGAATATATATTAATGAAAAGAATATTTTCTTTGTAGATTCATCTTAGCCATGTTCAAATATTAATACAGGAGGATCAAGGTAGAGAAATCAAAAGATAGTAAGTATGCAATTTTTTCCTCAGTATGCTGACATCCTCTGTATTTGAAAAAAAATGTTCCTAAGAGCACTCATTTTCTAACTCTACCAGAGGTCAACACACCTTGTGTGTGAAGAGTCAAATATTAAACATTTAAAGCTTTATGGGCCATGCCTTCCCTGTCAGGATGATACCACTCTGTCCTTGTTATAAAAGCAGACACAACGACACGTAAATAAATGAGTTTGGCTGTGTTCCAACATCACTTTCTTTGCAAAACATGCTGTAGGCCACACTGGGTCCATGAACTATAGTTTGTTGATTCCTGATCTAAACCTGTGTCCCCATGTCCCTGCCTTGACTCTTCCCACTGTCTCATCTGGAGCAAGAGGCTGGCCCAGGCACTAAGGGCAGGAGCACAAAGCCCCTGTCTGGGGGGTGCACCGCTGGGCAGGGATGGAGCTGCAAGTGTCCCAAGTGGGTCCACAGGAAGCCTTCAGGCTCTGCCAGAAGTATAGTGGTTATTATCTAGACGAACTATAACATGACTACAACTGGCACCCTTGTTAAACATCATTTGACCCTGTAGGTGAGGGTTCACTTCTGGGCTGCCTATTCTATACCAGTGATCCATATGCCTTTGTCCTTTCTTTCAGGATGGGTTTGGCTATCTGAGGTCCCCCAGGATTCCATATGAATCCAATATGTCTTTTCCACAAATGGTGCTCTGAAAACTAGATATCCACATGCAAAAAAATTAAGTTGAACTCTTATCTAGCACCATATAAAATAACTATATTGGACCAAAATGGGTCAAAGACCTAAACGTAAGAGCTGAAATTAAATTTTTAGTAGGAAACAGGAGAAATCTCCATGGTATTGAATCTGACATAATTTTTTTGATATGACATAAAAAGCTCAGATGACAAAGAAAAAATAGATACTTTGGATTGCATCAACATTAAAAAAAAATTTGTACACCAAAGAATGCTATCAAAACTGTGAAAATACAGGGTCACCTGGGTGGCGCAGTCAGTTAAACATATGGCTCTTGGTTTTGGCTCAGGTCTGATCTCAAGGTCATGAGATCCAGCCCCACCTTGAGCTCCACATCTGGCTCTATGCTGAGCTCAAGAGTCTCCTTGAGTTTCTCTCTTCCTCTTCCTCTGCCCTTTCCCCTGTGCTCTCTCCTCTCTAAAATAAATAAATAAATATTTTAGGTGTGAAAAGACAACCCACAGAAAAGAAGAAAATACTTGCAAATAATATATTTAGTAAAGAGTTAATATCTATAATATAAAAAAAAAAACCCTCTTATATCTTAACACCAAAAAAATCAAGCAACCCAATAGAAAAATGGGTAAAGTACTTAAACAGATATTTCTTCAAAGAAGATAAATGCCCAATAAGTACATGAAAAGATGTTCAAAATTACTCATCACTAAGAAAATGCAAATCAAAACCACAATGAAATATCAGTTCACATTCACTAGGATGGCGATTATCCAAAACAAACAAGTAAACCAAACCCATCGGAACCCACAGGCAATGTTGGTAGTACTGTAAAATGCTGTAGCCACTGTGGAAAACCGTTTGGTGATTCCTCAAAAAGTTAAACACAGAATTCCATATGACCCAATAATTTCACTCCTGGGTCTATATTCGAAAGAACTGAAAGGAGGACCTCAAACAGATACTTGTACCAGTGTTCGCAGCAGCATTATTCACAGTAGTCAAAGGGTGGAAACAAGGTAAATGTTCATCAACAGATGAATGAGTAAGCTGGATAAGCAAATGTGGTATATCCACACCATGCAGTGGTGTTCATTCTTAAAAATAAATTCTGATACATGCTACAACATGGATGGACCTTGAAAATAGTATGCTATGTGGAATAAGCCAGATGCAAAAGAAAAAATATTGTATGAGTCCATTTATATGAGTTACCTAGAATAGGCAAATTCACAGAGACAGAACATAGACCGGAGTTTCACAAGGGTGAGGGGAGAGACAGATGGAAAGCTGTTTAGCGGGTGCAGAGTTTCTACTTGGGGTGATGGAAAATTTCTGGTAATGAATAGCAATGGTTGTACAACACTGTGAATGCACTGAGTTCCATTGAATTGTGTACTCAAAAATGGTTAAATGTTAAATTTTATTGTATATATACTTTATTACAATAAAAGAAACTGCAAAGAAGCAAGTTTACACACCCAAGCTTTGAAGGCTACAGTTGCTACTTCCTAGGATGAAATAAATACGATCGTCACCATTTTGAGCTGGAAGGCACGGGTCATCTGTGTCAGCAATCAAAACTTGAAGCATAATATTATTTTAAAATTTAAAAAAAAAATTTTTTTTAAAGATTTTACTTATTTATTTGACACAGAGAGAGAGAGATCACAAGCAGGCAGAGAGGCAGGCAGAGAGAGAGGGGGAAGCAGGCTCCCCGCTGAGCAGAGAGCCTGATGCGGGGCTCGATCCCAGGACCCTGAGATCATGACCTGAGCCGAAGGCAGAGGCTTTAACCCACTGAGCCACCCAGGTGCCCCATAATATTATTTTAATAAGACAAAGAGAGCTCACAAATCCTCCAAGTTCAATGGCCATGTAGGAATTGCCATGTGGAGAACCTGCCCTGCTTGGGATGGTTATATGGTGTTCCTTCAAATAATTCCTTCAAATTTGCCGAGAAAAACACCATTTTCATTTAGAATGTCTGTGGAACATCGGGAGGAAGCCAAGTTTTCTAAGCTGCTTTAATTATCATTTCAGATAAGATTAGGGAAACATGAATACATCCACTAACCGTCATACTCAAGAATGCTAATATTGTTGTGGTCCTTGCTTCTAGAGGCTCTAGAACTGGCAGAAACTATCAGCAAATGGTCTCACCCCAAGGAACAGGCGTGGCCATTGGGTGACCCTCTCTAGACCCCTGGTCATCAGCCTTCTTGGGAAGATTAAAGACTTGCTGAGATCCCCCTTTGGGCCTGTCATCTTTTCCACACTTGTCTTGAGAATTTTTTTCTTGCAAAAACTGAAGTCAGAATAAAGTTCTGCCTCTTCATCTTCCCTCTTTAGAGCCAGTTCCCTAAACAATTCAACCAGAGTTTTTTGTCTTAGGAGTTCAACCCCTAGTCGCCATAGAAGAATGAGCGGGGGATAACAAAACTACACCCTGGGGAGAAATCTCAGGCCAAACAATGCGGCTTTGGTCTTTGTTAACATGCAAATGGAGAGCAGTCTGTATAATCAAAGTTATTATCTGGCCCTGATGACCTCTTCACACTTCCACGGAACCGGGTACCTATCTGCTTCCATTTTCCCTTAATCCCCACAGTTGGAATGGAATCCTTTTACTTCTTTGGGGCAAAGTCCCTTTCCCTTGGTCTTAGTGTCCTTCATCTTCCAAAGGTAAACTCTTAGAGGTATTTTTATGAGAGAAGGCGGAATTTGCAGAAGCCTTCCAGAGGGGCACAAAATCTAAAGGAAGGTGGGAGGGTCTTACTAGTATTGATACTGGGTGATGGCTAGTCCAGGTAATAAGGAGCCAGTCCTTGTTCTTGGGGCTACCATGCCCTGACATGCTTTTAGGAGAACTGCCTCTCCCCCGCTCCAGGCCCTCCAGAGGCAGGGCACTGGCACATGACCCCGACATCAGTGATTTCACCCTTCGGTGTCAGTGGTTGGGTAATGGCCATCCCCAGTGGCTGGGTAGTGGCCATCCTCAGTGGTTGGGTAGTGGCCATCCTCAGTGGTTGGGTGGTGGCCATCCTCAGTGGTTGGGTGGTGGCCATCCTCAGTGGTTGGGTGGTGGCCATCCTCAGTGGTTGGGTGATGGCCATCTTCACTGACAGAGAATCCCCAGCATTCTCAGGAACGAGGGAAGGGATCATCCACAATTCCCTACCGTGGATTCTCTGGGAAAAAGAAAATGTCAAGAAAATGTCCCCACATCCTTCATTAATGGCCAACCGAATGATTATTTCTGTAGAACTACTTTATACCTGTTTAAGACTTTCATGTAGAGAGAAAATTTTGTTTTGTTTCTTTTTGTTTCAAGAATCCATACTAAAAGCTTACTTTTAAGGTCATTTTAGTTTTATTTACTTGTTGTAGTAATCTCTATACCCAAACTGGGGCTCGAACTCATGACCCCGAGATCAGGAGTCACACACTCTCTGGCTGAGCCAGCCAGGCACCCCTCCCGCTACTCTCTTTACAAGTTTTCATGCTCCCAGAAGCTCATCAGCCTCTCGTGTCCTTCCCTACAAAGGGGGCTGATGGTAAAGGTCGGTTCTCTTTCAGGAGAAGAAAGAAGCAAGGCTACCTCAGTAGGGCCAATTCAATGCGGTCCTTTTGTGGTCTCAGAAACAGAAGCAGGCAGTCAATGACACGTGTTTGAACACCTGCTGTGTGCTCATCGCTGTGCCTGGCTCCATACCAGCGCTCACGGGTTCACCTAACTGAGGGATTAGATCAGTCATGCTGGACCAAACTGAAGCCAGTTCATCCTTCAAGCCCACAGCCCTGAGTGTCAGTAAAGACAGCGAGGACAGGCTCCGTGGGCATGTAAATGTCCTCCCGGTCACACAGGCTTGGCCAAGACGGCTGACGACACACCAGGATCTACACAAAGTGCCGGTGTGATGACCTTTGAGTAACTCCCTTCTTTTTTTTTAATTATTGAAGAATAATTGACCTACAATATTTTATTAGTTTTAGGTGTACAACATAGTGGTTCAGTATTTTTATGTACATTACAAATGGGTAACTCTCCTCTACAGACAGAGACAAGTTCTTCTTGCACAAAGGATGACTGTATACCTCAATTTCTATAAGGCTTCCTCTTCTTTTTTTTTTTGTCTCATTTAATCTCCTCAACAACGTCATGGAGTCTGTTCTATTGTCTCACTCTCGGAGGGAAATCTGGGTCGGAGACAGATAAGTCACTCTCCCGAGTTCACCCTGCTGACTGGTGCTGAGTCCGGATAAGAATTCCCATCTTCGCTCCAACCTCCGAGCACCTGGGAAACCACACCACAGCCCGGCACATGCAGCCTGGCGGACAATGAAATTCTTCTCTTCTGATTACTCCACACCAACTTCCTCTCTAATGAGTAAGAGCTTAAAGGAGGGACCCAAGTCTACTTTTTACTAAAATGCAGTCTTTTTTGATAAGCCTGAGGATTTGGGATTGAGAATGAAGAACAAAGAAAAGACGCTGCTCCATTATACCCTATCTAAAGTGCTCTGTAGACAAAGAGAAAATTAATTATAATGTTATGTTTTAGTCAATTATTTTTTAAGGCTTCCTCTCCTACAAAAAAAAATCTGGCAAATTATTTTTGACAGGTTATTATGTATTCTAAACTAGTTCTTCTAGAACAATCACAGAGGAACAAAATAAGTTCACCACATTCCTCATTAATGGCCCATTTAGTGATTATTTCTGGAGAACTACTTTATACTTGATTCAAACTTTCTTGGGATATTTATTCTCTTTTCCTGGTTATCGGAAGAATGTCAACGGATTACAGGGAAAATTCTGTCTCGTTTCTTTTTAAGGATTCACACTAATACGAGCCCTCGGTCAAACCCATGTGGGAGAGAGTTCGAAGGAACCCAGCATCAGGTCTGACCCCCGTCAGCACCGCTGTCCGAGGCAGGGCTTTCCCCGCTGCTGAGGGAGGCCCGCTGTGACGCCAACGAGGGCCTCTCCCCCTCCCCCCGCGGAGGTCACCTCCATCCGCCTGGGCAGACCACACGGCGCAGGACGAACCCCAAGGACCGCAGGCAGCCAAAGAAATATTCTGGCAGAGTCATTTCAATGGCCAAACGCCTTAACGTTTCTGGGCTACGAGTATGTATAAGGAGGGTCTCAATATGAACCTGGGAACATCAGTGTGAATTATCTCTACTTAAGCAAGAGGGAAAACGAGATTTCAAATAAGCGGTGATAGAAAAAAAAAACTAGTCCACTGAGTAATGGACCTGATTACTTTTCAATTTCCACAGTCCTTTAATTCTACTCAATATGCATCTAGTGCAATAAGAACCGGTGGATATTTATGCTCATGTTTTCTGTTTATCGAAGCTTTCCGTTGAGAGGATGAATATTCTACAATCTCTAAGTGACTGCTTTAAAGCACCTTGAGAGTCCCTTCTGCCTCTGGAGCTAGATAGGGCAAACATTATTACCATGTTCTATTAATGCATCATTTGTGAAGACCACTGACAGACTGAGCACTGGCTAGTCATTGATGATGCAGGATGGGTCTGTCTGGACACGGAAAAAGGTTTTATACACGACCGGTGGGCGAGATGATGCAAGTGGGCCAAACGAGAGCTCGACCACACGACACGTAGCAAGCCCATGGTATCTGCCACCAAGTTTTCACAGGGAAGGAAGACAGACCATTCATTGGTGTGGCATCACCCAGAAGAACGAGCAGATAATGCTCAAAAGTCCAGAACTCTCCCGTGGTTTATAAATGAGGGTTTTAAGGGAAAAATTTGGGGCAGCCCCCCCCAACCCAACAGAGGCTGAGGTTTACTCCAGGAGCCTTGGGGGCATCTGTCTTCCTCTCACAGATGGAAGGGTTAAGGCATGGCTGGGCCGCCCAGGGACACAGACCCAGGCCCAAGCCCCAGGAATGCTTGCTTACCATGCCAAGGAACATAGAGGGACGCAACCCCACCAGCTTACACACACGTGAGAAGTTAGAGCCTCCAGGTTCACGTCTGGAGCACCGGAACCCTGTCTGCCCGCACTGGGAATGCAAACAGCCTCAGAGGGACACGTGAGCAAGGACTCCCCAGTGTGACTGTGGGGGGCAGGGGAGGGAGGGCCTCTGACGATGAGCAAAGGGACAGGACCCTGACCGGTGGGAGAATAATGTTTGGGTCACATAAAAGGGGGAACTTTTTTGGCCGAGGTGCCGGAGAGACCTCAGCCGGAGAGACATAGCAAACGGGTTCTCCTCTGACTTATAATATATGTACATATTTTGGCTCCTTAAAACACTCACGCCTTTCCCTCCACCTTACGGAGACACAACTGACAGGGAGCCCTGGATGAGCCTCGGTGTGCAGCCCAGTGACCTGACTGCACAGAGGCTGAAATGATGACCACAGTATATTGAATCAACATTCATCGTCTCATCAATCTACAAAGAAAGCAAAAAAAAAAGTGCTTTTTTTTCTCCTTGCCATGAGAACTTCTAGAATGTGCTCTCAGCAACTTACAATGTACCGTATCCCAGGGTCAGTTATGTGCTGTCCTCTACGGGCTTTGGGGCAGCTGGAGAGGAGCGGAGAATCCTGGGGCAGAATACCGTCACCGATGGCTCTCGGTTTGCAGCAACACGCAGAGGAGGAGGAGGAGGGTTACTTCAGGTCTCTAGCTGGAGAGCCCAGGTGGTTCACCCAAGTGGGAGAAGCCGGCCGGAGGGGGCTGACAGGAGCGAGCCAAAGCAGCGGGTCACCCCATTATGTCTGTGGGACAGCTGCGGCCTGAGCCACAGTCTTGTGTCCCGTCCCCAACACGGGGCTGACCTTCCGACATGGGGAAGCACACGGGAAGCGCAAGTAACCCGAGTTCACGCTGGGTGATGACCTCAAAGTGCCCTTGCTGTGACGGCTTTGGAGAGCAAGGGTCCTGCCGCCCATGGGGCATGTCTCCCATTTCTCTGCAAGCATCCTCAGTGGCGTCCGGTACAGCAGCAAATGGGGACCATCGTCCTTCCCACACCTGATGGTGCGGCGAGATAAGAGAAGAACGAGTCAGGCATCAACCACTCAACATGGAAGATGTGTCACAAGAAATAGAGCCAAAGGATTTTGAAGCCTTTATCCCAAAGCACAGGTGATATGTGTGCAGAAAATGTGACAGTAAAGACCCAAACCTATGATTTCTTAAATATCATGCTTCTCTTTATTACTGCCCTAGGTGTAAATGATAAGTTAAAGAACAGAAAGGAGTTTTTACATTTAGATTTTTTTAACTTAATGTTAAATGTCTTCTTGTAGTGGGTATGTTTCTCCTATTGGGAATGTTCAAAAGGGGCTTGCGCCCTGGCAGCTTACTTTAGTTTTCACACAGGGCATTTAGGAACAGTCCAGAGAGGCTTGCCCTGGAAACACAGTCCATGGTCTGCCTCCCACGGACGCTTATGAGGTCCCCCCAGTCACTTCACATCCTGGGTTTGGGTTTTCCAGAAGTCACCTCCTGCTGGAGGGACATCCCTAATCCCATTTGACACGCTCCTTTGGGTTGAATCAAGCCATCTCTTTCTTTCTATGAATGAGGCAGATCAAGATCTTTCTGTCATGGGTGCTGGGGGTTCATGAGCAAGAACATGGGCTCTGCCTGCCCACTTGCCCAGGGATCTTGGCCAGCGACCTTATTACATTGTGAGTCCAGAGGTCCTCATCGGTAAAGAGAAGGACGCAGGGTTGTGATAATGGTCACAGAAGAAACACAGCTCCGCACACAGGTGCCTACAGGATGACCACAGGGCCAGATTTGGAGGAGGGATAAAGGAAGGTGGTGAGTAACTCACGCTATTCCCAGAACTGCTTTTCCATCCTTCTGCATTGCTTCCTCAAGCCGGCAGTGGTGGGAAGCTTGTGTGTGTATAGGACATCAGACCCAGGGGGGCATTGGCTTAGTCCCTCTTGAGAGTGACTCTGGGAGATCCTCAGAGCGTGAGGGCTAAATCTTCAGAGTGCATTTGACTTTGACCCTTTCCCCTAGCACCAAAAGACAGAAAAGCTTTAAACGCCATCTACGGAGGGAGAAACAGAGTTGCTAAGGGCCTCCTTGTACTTGGGGAACCTCAGGATGCTCTGAGGGCTTAGAGAGCCCACTGGGGGAGGGTGGGGTTTCTGCATCGAACCCTCCAACCCAGAGGAGCAAGTGTATGCAAAGACTCTATCGCCTTGAGCCAAGATCTCTGTTTGGGTAGATCTTTTTTAAAGATCATCAGATGACTTTCTCCTTAAGCTTAAATGTTACCACTAGATTTCTTTTTTGTTTTCACCAGAAATACCAGTTTGTTTGTTTTTTTTTTACCAAAAAAACCAAAACAAGAAATAAAGCCAAAGATAGTTTAAAAGCCTAGTAAGGAAATAAGCTTTTTCAAAGTACATATGAGTGTATAAAATTAAAGAATTTTTTTCTAATATACCATTTCTAATATAATGAACAAATACCCTTAGATAAGTATTTAACAGAACAGAAATCAGCAAGTCATGGAAGATCTGTGCAGCATCTAATTCAGATGTCTTAATTACTGACCTTGTTGGCAAAGAGAGCAGAAGCCAGCACTTGGATTCTAGACAGAGTCAGAGGTAAATCAGAGGGGTGCGGAGGACAGCACACATTGGCCACCCTGCGCACACCAGCTACTGCTCTGCACACCTTCCCTGCGAGGATGACCCCAGTCCACCCACGTGCTGGGGTGCTTTCGGGTTGTTGCCAACGAGTCTCCAAAATTTTGTTTTTCTTAAGTTATTTTTATTTTATTTTTAAAAATTTTTTTTTTAAAAGAATTTATTTATTTTACAGAGACACAGAGAGAGGGAGCACAAGCAGGGGGAGTGGGAGGTGGGAGATGGGGAAGCAGGCCCCCTGCTGAGCAGGTAGCCCGATGAGGGGCTTGATCTCAGGACCCCGGGATCATGACCTGAACTGAAGGCAGACACTTAATAACTGAGCCCCCCAGGCGCCCCAAGCTATTTTTATTTTAAAAAGCACATGATTTTTTCAGCTTTTTGGTCAAAACACCTAAAAAACACTTTTTATGCCCAAACGAGTTTCCTGCTCTTGCGGAACGACGGAGAAACCTCGTGAGCCCGAGCGGGACCACGGTGAGAAACGGGTGCTCGAGGGGGATGGGCAGGGCCAGCTGGGCAGACACAGTGCCCCCTGCGCGCGGAGCAACGACGGGCCACACTCAGTGCTCTGTGTGCCCCTGCACACGGCTCACATCCACCCGCAAGATTGCTTTATGGAGATGCAGACGAAGCTCTCTTCCACCAGAAACAGGCACGGTCTTTTCTCCTGGGGAATCAGACAAGCGAGGGTAGGGATTGAACAGTCTGTGGGTAATAGGTTCAGAGACATTAACTGGAGAGGTATAACTCAGCCTGGGACCCGTCTCTCTGGGGTCGGGAGGTCGCCCGAACGCCGAGACCGACTGCCTTACGTGCCCGTTATCAGCGCCTGTCCTCCTTTGTTCTTAGTTTGGTACCAGACATCGATAAAATACAGTTTCAGGACGACAAAACAGTCGATGGAAGAGTTGTGCAGGAAATTATTTAGGATTCTCGTGCGGAACGAACAAGGGAAATCTCGGTGGCCTTGCCTGGGAGGCAAGAAGTGACCCAGGTGTGAGTCCCTGTTCTTGCTGCGCAGAGAGAGAAGGGCGGCCCGTTGGTGACCCCTGGGCAAGCGTGTCCGTGTGACCCGGGTCAGTTTCTGGTGAGACCGGCTATTGATTCAAACCCACTCAGAAGTTCCCACAACGGTCTTGGTTTCCAGGTTTTCTGTTTTGTTTTGCTTTTTTCCAAAACCACTTCCACATCTTTTTCACCATCTGATATTTTCTATATTCAAATCAGGATAATTCAACCGTTTTGAAACAGTTTTCACCCAACGGCAGGAAAGTTCTAGTGCGTGAAATCCCTTGTGGGGAGGATGACATTGTGCTTCCCACTCTGGCTTGTAAGTACAAGATGATTACGGTTAGTCAAATACCAAATCGGACAACTCAGAAACAGCCAATATTTATCCAAGATTTCGCAGTTGTCTGAGAAACTATGTATCACACTCAAGACACATTTTGCCACATGCTCCCACTTTTATGCTACAGGGAAATGGGGAGACACACGGGACAGCCACGGGGTGAGGGCAGCTGACCAGGATGGGCCGGTCACCCCTTTGGGTGCATCCTGAGTACAAACCAGTGCACATCCAGGTCTAAAACTCCCTCCTTTTCATGTGCCTCTTCCTTAGTTAACTTAGTGCAGCTAAGATGTGAATCTCATGTACGGTTGTAGGGAATGCAGACTGCAGCGATTTTGGAAGGCCATCTGAGATTAAGTCACATGTGCCTCTTGGCCTGGAAATGCCGTTTCTGGGGGTACATTCTAGAAAATGGTTTTCTGAGCAGGTCCATAAGGGGTCACGGGCAGGTACAGGTAGGGTGTGCGTGGTGGGAGGGAGTGAGGGTCACCGGCTGCTCTCATCAGCAGTTTAAGTAAACACCACTGAAGGGTGGACACTACAGAATGCTCTGCGGCAGTTACAACCATCATTAGAAACGCAGCAACAGGGGAGCTTAAAGACCCAGTGCTGTGAAAGGCTGTGTGCAAAGAAGGGAGAAGGAGAAGAAAACAAAAACGGCAGGTACGATTTACGCAAATTCCAACACACGCGGTACCTTAACAGAGGTCGGTTTGTACCGAAGACTGTCTGTCAAAGCTCTATCAGGCATTTGTTGCTGTGGGCGGGTGGGGGGGCGTGGAGAGAAGTAACTGGACAGACCGGCGGACAGAAGACACAGGCCTAGGCAGAGGACGCCAGGCCCTTCACCAAGACCGTGCCTGGGGCGGAGGAAGAAAGGAGCCCAGGGCAGAGGTAGCGCTTGGAGGGAAATTAGCATTTATGAGTGACATCAATTCCATCGCCACAGTTTCGAGGCGGCTGAGAAGGAAGTGCTGCCGCTGTCTTTGTCGTGAAGACGGACTGACAAGCAGCAGCGTCCGCGCAGAAGAGGGACTTCAAGGTGTGGAGCGTGTTGAAGGGAACCTCAGCCGATCGCGTGGTGGCCACAGTCACCTTCGCGATGCCCGTTCACCCAGAGACGCGAGGGCTCCCTGGGACTCGAGGAGCAAAGCGTGAGAGCAGAGAGCTTAGACTGTAGCTTCCTCCACTTACGAGGGACAGATAGCAATTTGTCTATTTCTATTTTGTATAAATATCACGGAGAAGGTAAAACTTTGCGGAGCTTCTCTTTTCTCTCCATTTAGCCGTATGTGCATCTTCTCTAGGAGATGATCTAGAGATCATCCCGTCAGAGACCACGGGACCGTGACTTCCAGTTTCTGATGCCCCAAATATTCCAAAGATGACATTCGTGGATGTAATACATTCCTGGTGGTGTCTCCAAATTTATTTTTGCCTCATGCTCACATTTTTATATTTTCATATGGCAAATAATTTTTCAGATGTCTCTGGTTTCCTCTTACATGCTAAATTAGCAATTATAAAAACTTGACACTTCAAAAACTGTGCTTTATAATCCAATGTTTTGAGTTATTTTGTATTCAAGGTAAAAAAAATAATAAATGTGGTACAAAAATTTAATCGGCACCCAGAAAGATTGTTAATTTCTTCCCTAAGTGATCAATCGATTGAGCTGTGCCAGCGATCTAAACTGCAGCCTTGTGGGGAAAAGTGCAACGTTACTTTCAGTCCTTAAAACGGAAAACATTTAAAGAGAACCAAGTCTGACCGCAGACACACCTGCCCCTGGATGGGGTCTGCAGCCCCAGAGGGGGAAGCCCCCCCAGACCTGCCCCTGGATGGGGTCTGCAGCCCCAGAGGGGAAGCCCCCCAGACCTGCCCCTGGATGGGGTCTGCAGCCCCAGAGGGGAAGCCCCCCCAGACCTGCCCCTGGATGGGGTCTGCAGCCCCAGAGGGCAAGCCCCCCCAGACCTGCCCCTGGATGGGGTCTGCAGCC
>CM053615.1:223299-244386 GCA_028646535.1 Procyon lotor | reverse complement strand
ATACCACCTCACACCAGTCAGAATGGCTAAAATTAGCAAGTCAGGAAATGACAGATGTTGGCGAGGATGCGGAGAAAGGGGAACCCTCCTGCACTGTTGGTGGGAATGCAAGCTGGTACAGCCACTCTGGAGAATAGCATGGAGGTTCCTCAAAAAGTTGAAAACAGAGCTACCCTACGACCCAGCAATCGCACTACTGGGTATTTACCCTAAAGATACAAATGTGATCCGAAGGGGCGTGTACACCCGAATGTTTATAGCAGCAACGTCCACAATAGCCAAACTATGGAAAGACCCTAGATGCCCATCAACAGATGAATGGATAAAGAAGATGTGGTCTATATATACAATGGAATACTATGCAGCCATCAAGAGAAACGAAATCTGGCCATTTGCAACGACGTGGCTGGAACTGGAGGGTATTATGCTAAGTGAAATAAGTCAGAGAAAGACAAGTATCACATGATCTCTCTGATATGAGGGGTTTGAGAGGCAGGGAAGGGGTGGGGGAGAGGGAGAGAAAGATGAAATAAGATGAAACCAGAGAGGGAGACAAACCATAAAACACTCTTAATCTCAGGAAATAAGCTGGGGGTTGCTGGAGAGGAGGGGTGGGGTGGGAGGGATGGGGTGCCTGAGTGATGGATTGGGGAGAGTGTGTGCTATGGTGAGAAAAATAATAATAAATTTATTAAAAGAGAGAAAAAAACAGAATAAGACGATGGCATGTAAGCAGTTCCTCCATAGCTGACAGGCTTGTGTGTCTCTCAAAGGAAAAATACTGCAGATACATTATTTTGATGGAATAACTACAGGTTCCCGTAAAGAGGAATTAGAGCGTGCACCAGGTTTCTCGTTAAACCACTTAGCCATCGGGAACTGGGTGATCATGTGCGTTCAGAGCTGTTTGGACAATGTTCAAGAATGTACATAAAGTATTTTTTGCCTCCTGAAAATAAATCGTCTTTTTCTCCTGATGGAGAGCAGTGTTGATCAAAGCGTGTTCTTTGGAAACGCTGGATGAAGAGTGATAGAGATCAGAACCGCAGACCCCCGAGTCCAAGGGTCTGGAGGGGCCAGGTGGCTCTGGCATGCCAACACCGCCCGTCACCATCGGAGACGCAGGCCTCCACCGCGGTCCGTCTTCCCGACTCCTTCCCAGTCACATCTCCATCATCTGCAGAACTCCAAGGGTCAGACGTCGGGCTTGCGCTCAGAGGTGCTGTGCCCGTGAGCTCTGGATAAGGCCTCGGACCTTGGAAGAACGAACAGGTCTGGTCCTGCGATGCCGGTCCTGCCGCGCCCCTAGGAGCGCACTGAACCCCACCTCCGGCTTGCCTCTGTCCAGCCATGAAGCTGAGCCTCTTGGAGCGTTTTTTGCTTCAAGTGCGGAACGCGCACAAACCTGCCTGCGCTGGTCCCTTTGGTGAGATCCCCTGTGGGAACCTGCTCTGTCCAGGGCCCGGTGTTCATATTCTAGAGCATTCGGCCGCAGGCATGCTGAGCAGCCCCAGCTGGGGCCAGGAGCAGCCCAGGACAGAGAGATGCTCCTGCAGAGGGGAGCGCGGCTGGCAGTAGCTGGAGTCCGCGGTGCCACCTGCCCTTAGCCTTCTGGGCCCGTCTCCTCATGTCGCGTCTCTACATCCCGGGCCCCTGCCTGGAAGCCACCATCGATCATGTGCCCACAGCAGGCCTCTCGGGGCGGTGTTAAAGCTCTTCTTAGGCAGCAAGTTCTTTACTTGCATCCCTGTTATTTGTGCTCTAAATCTATGCCTCTGAATTCTTCCACTATTTTGTAGGTCACAACGCATCCTCGTTCCGAAACCGGACTTCTTTATCTTGGTAGACACTGAAGGACCGGCGGAAATCTGGGCAGCGAGGGTCGAGCAGGTGGCCATGGGCCTTGTGCCTCTGCGGAGGGCTCCCGGGCGCACACACCCGGGCTCTCCCGGCGCACACACCCGGGCTCTCCGAGCGCACACACCTGGGCGCACACACCTGGGCGCACACACCCGGGCTCTCCCAGCGCGGGACCCGCAGGTGCGCACCCACCGGCGCGATGACCGGTGAGGCGGACCCGCAGGACGCACCAGAGAGCGGTGCCCGCGTGTTCAGGAAGCACCCGTCCTGGAATGTGGGTATCCTAGAAGTTTGGAGAGGAGCTTGTTCTTTCCTTTCCCGTTTGAAATGGACTAAAGCACAGTCCCCGCGGACGAGGGACCCGCGGTCTCTCCAAAGGCTGGATGGGAGCGAGGCGAGCGAACGTGTTGGGTGGGAGGGTGCAAGTCCCACAGGAACCCGGAGGCAGGGGTGCGGCCAGGGGGCGGTAGCCAGCGTCTAACACTTTCCTTAAAATCTGGGGCCCGTCCCTTCCCTCCGCTTTCCCATTAAGTCCTATCTTGCTTATAGAAGCGAACCGTGGCCTGCTAGCCCTAACCACCTGACATCTCACACACGGGACATAGGTTATCTGGCGGCCCCCCAAACTGAACCTTAGCAAGGACAGGCCCCGACCAGGGGAGGAACCGTGTCTGCCCCGGGCGGTGGCCTGAAACCCCCCTCCTCTCACTCTGGACACCAAAGTAGAGTCTAGAAGCCTGGAAATTAGATTTCCCGAGCTTTTGCCCTTCGTTTAAGTTCGGTAAGCAGTATCCCTCCGCCCCGCAACAGGTCAGAAGCTCTGTTTTTTCCTGGAAACCTGCATTTTATTAAAAACGGATGCTTACAATTCTTTCTTTCTTTCAGCATCCAGATTATTGGTACGCCGGTTTTTCAGTTTCGCAGTGGGATTGTGGTGATGCGATCCATGGGTGTACAGGAAGGACTTAGGATTTCAAATTTTAATCTAAAGCCAGATAAGACCTGGTTTGCCAGCTACTGGACCACCCAGACTTGGCTTGCAGAGAAATTTCTTCTTAATGGCCTAGTTCTTCATCCTATAAATTATGCTCAGAATAGGGCGCCTGGGTGGCTCAGTCGTTGGGCGTCTGCCTTCGGCTCAGGTCATGGTCCCAGGGTCCTGGGATCGAGCCCCGCATCGGGCTCTCTGCTCAGCAGGAAGCCTGCTTCTCCCACTACCATTCCCTCTGCTTGTGTTCCCTCTCTCGCTGTGTTTCTGTGTCAAATAAATAAAATCTTTAAAAAAAAATTATACTCAGAATCATATTCCACCCCCCAATTTCTCTGCTGTCTCTCTCCTTGACTGTCAACACATCAGCCGGTTATTTTCATATTTTCATCTGGGGTCCAGGCAGGGAGGTAGGGAGGTGGCCCAGTGGGTCCCTCCTGCTGTTTTCAGTAATGAGGGCTGGCACGGTCCAGAGCAGTGGTGTGGGTATGACCATGACATTGCCCGCAGGAGGGTCAGAATGCCCCCACTGCGGCCGGTGATGCATCCCAGGGCCCCAGACGGGACCGGAGAAGGTGACGATTGAGATCACAGCCCAGGGCAGGTTGGAGATGGACACTCATGGGTCAGCACTGACCAAGGGGCAGGGAGAGAGAGAGAGGAGGGGGGAGAGAGGGAGAAAGGGAACGGTAAAGACGCGGGACTAGAACCCGCGAGCCAGGGCACCAAATCACCGGGCTTCGGAGGAAGCTAGGGGAGGGTCTCCGCTGGGCCTCTGTGAAGAGGCTGACAAAGCCTGGCAGGGACGTGTTTATGTTCTGAGAGGCCAGGTGCCTGGGGGCCCAGGCCTCCCCTCCCCGGGAGGGTGGCTGTGGATTAGGGCTGGTCGTCGAGTTGTATTCCCTAGGTCTCAGCTCGCAGGAGGACACGGAGCCGCCCCACACCTGAACGTCTGGCCTCCTGAAGTGGGGCCGCCGGTCAGCCCCTGGACTGCTTTGCCCCACTGGCTTGTCAGGATCCTGGTGTCCTTAACGTCCTCAAGGGTAAGGGTGACACGCAATATACAGAGGGCCCAGTTAAATGTGATTTTCACCCCGACGAGAAATATGGCTTTAGTCTAAGAATTTCCCGCACAATATTCAAGATGTATCTGTACTGAGAAGTGTATTCAATGGGGCGATCTGTATTTTTATGTGCTAAATCTGGCTGCCTGCTCAGAGGACCTCTCATCTGCCCTCCTTACCTGGGGACCCACAGATTCGCGGCTCCCAGATTTTCCCACCACCCCCTGGAAAACCGCGCCCCGCTGCTGGGTCCCCTATCCTGGTTACGGTCTGGCAAATTCAAGGCTGAACGTCAAGCAGCTGCTTAGAGGCAGATTTTCAAAGGGATTCTCGTGCCCCTGGTCCGTGCTCTCGCATCAGCCCTGCTCTGAGATGCATTTAAGGGGACTCCCAATACACGTGAGGGGCTCGGAAGGCATTTCCAGCGACCTTTCTCGTGGTGGTGAAAACGTGCCTTAAAACGAGGTGAGAGTGAGCCCATGTGAAACAAATAAGGCTCTTCTGAAAGAGAAGGAGATGCTCATTAGCACTTTTTTTTTCTTTTCACGAGCAACGTGAAAGGGTGTGAATGTTCAGTGCACCGTGTGGCTTTGGGGCCTGAGAAACAAGAAGGTCGTAGTAACACCGCAAGTCACCGCCGCCGGTATTTTGTCCAGAAGCTTTATTGCTCTTGCTACTTCGTGGAGTTCTTGAAGTTTTAGACCATATTTTACCACTTGGATGCCTCCCGTATATCTGCAGAAGGAGCTCTGTGGAAGTGGTCCATGGCGTTTTTTATTCTCTTTTGGAAAAAACGAGAAAATACTATACTCTTTCTAAAGGGCTTTCATTCTTTTCCTTTTTTTTTTTTTTTTTAAAGATTTTATTTATTTATTCACGAGAGACAGAGAGAGGGGCAGTGGCAGAGGGGGAAGCAGGCTTCCCACTGAGCAGGGAGCCTAACTCGGGGCTCGATCGTGACCTGAGCTGAAGGCCAACGCTTCACCAGCTGAGCCCCCCAGGCGCCCTCGAAAAAGCTTTCAATGTCTTCTTACCTTTTACAGATAAACTTCCATTTCTCAGCACAGCCTGGGAAGGCCCTTTCCCTTCTCCCTCTTGGGTCCTTCTCTGATGCTCCCCCTGAAGGTCTCCAAATGCCATGTTGTCCACTGACTCACTGACTTCCATGCAGGTCACATCTGTCTGGGGAGCCCCTGACTTCCACACACCGACAAGATACTCTATGCTTCGTTTTCCCCACCTTTCCTCAATAAATACTCACCCGTCATTACTGGTATTATTTTTCACATTTTTAGATTATGTTCCTAGTTGCCTTGCCCTCTGCATCATTTTATTCATCCAAAATAATAAAGTGAATAATAAATATGTGAATAATAGAATGAAGACATAGAATCTACAAAAAAGAGAATCATCCCTTACTGAACTATGACGAAGGACCACACTACACGAGCGTTTCTTGAGGGCAAACATCGTTAGAAAATGAGCAACTATTTCCCTTGTTAAAGCCCCAGAAGCCCTATGTTCTTGGATTCCCTCACCACACTCACCACACTGTCATGTTCGATATGCTTCCTTTTTAGTCGACTTGATTGCGATTTAACCCAGTTAGAGGTAGAGGAGATGGGAGGCTCTCAAATTTTCTCCAATCTTGACTGCTTTCGTCAGTGTTTGCTAGGAAGGCAGGCTTTCCCCTCGGGATCGCCCCGACGTGTGCGAGGTCCAGGGCTCTGCAGACGGTAACACAAACCACGTACCAGTGTTTAAGGCAGACTTGCTGTCTTTGCTAAAGTTGGAAATTAGCAAGAGAACAAAACAACAGAAGGACTGGGGGTCACGGCGTTTCTTCATTTGAAGTTGCAAAAGGGTCAGAACCAAATGTGAAATCACATTGGAAAAAGCGTCAAGGGCAAACTCCTCCCTTCCCCCAGTAGATTGCCTCCCAGTGTCTGTCCAGGGAGAGGTAAGCTTCGTTTTGCTTTTGCTTTTTCAACAAGGTAGCAAACTCTTTCTAGTTTCTACATATCCTTGTTAATGAACCTTTTAAGGCTACCCCCGTAACATAATTTTGTTGTCCAGCTACCATATACCGAACCATTTTGGTGTACTCGAATCGCTAAAACTTCAGTGCGATAGGGAACACACAGAAATTAACGTTCTCCAGGAATCCTTTCTGAAAGTGAAGTTTCTGTGTGAAAGATGTGGAGCATTCCCGCACATATTGCCAATGGATTTCTTCCCAAAATATGTTTATAATTTAAAATGTCACCAGTAGGAGTATTTCAGTTCAACACGGAGGTCATTGATTTAGGGCGGATACTCCTACAATGTTTTCCATGGGTCGATCTGTTCAGTGAGGATAAACATTACTTTACTTGCTTGTTTAATATTTTAAATTTATCTTTGTGTTATTTATTCTTCTCTTTCCTCTGTATTTTTTTTATTGGTGAGCTTCTGCTTTCATTACAAACTCTTTTTCTTTCATTACAAACTTGAAAGAGCACTTAATAAAGGCCATGCCATTCTATTTCAGAGCTGACCCCCGACAGAAGGGTTAGCCAGAGGAAGAACGCCCCAGGTTGTGGGAACGGCAGGTGCCAAGGCCCTGAGGCAGCTGCGTGCTCCTCAAGTCAGAGGAGCAGCGAGGACGCGCAGAGCCAGTCGGGGGGTGACAGTGAAGAGAGAGCCAGGGGCAAGGTCACTTCCTCGCCAGCTTGGTTAATGAAGTCGGGTTTTGCTGTAAACGTCTCAGCAAGGCATGCACTAGGGTCTTCCTAAAACCCCTCCACACTCTGTTTACTTTATCTTCCTCCTCCTGCCTCATCTTCCTCCTCCTTCTCTTTCTTTTTAAATGACAACGGTCAGGGCTTCTAAGCGGACATCAAATTCTTGACCTGCCGACCACCATCAGGTAGCAGACCAGCAAGAATTAGAGCTAGTATTTGAGGAAAAGGGAACATAGGGCACAGCTGTCCGAGAGCACAGCCGTGCTGGCCCGAAGGGCTCGGGGTCCGTCTGGCACCTTCCCCCCACGCCGCACAGCGCCTGCCCGCACCACACGGGGGCAGAGGTCGGTCTGTCCGCAAACGCGTCTCGAGGCTTCCAGGAGCTGCACAGAAGGCATGGCCTTACGTCCCATCCGGGAGAGTCATCCCTGGTCCATCGCTTGTACGGATCGTGGTCCGCTCGTCCTACCAAGTCGTGAGACGGCTCTGCAGGGCTTGGAGCCAACTTCTCACAAACGTACTCACTGCTGTATTTGCCCGATAAAATCCCAATTGCTTCGTGTTCTTCTCAGACAACACGCTTCCTGCTGCGGGTCCGGGGCTCTGAGAACAGGCTTTTAAACAGCCACAGTTATGTGCTTTATGAGACACTCCGGAACTCGGAGACAAAACGGTATTTTAGTAGTGTCTGCTGTCACCAGCAGAGTTAGGACTTTTGTCCCCAGGGGCTTGTGACTGTTGAAGGATCACCACTGTGTTAAGACTTAGCCGAAAAGACGATTGCTCCAGAGCGGTTTTCTGGCTATGAAATACATTTTCTAAGTAGCGATGGGTCACTTTTACAGTCGTTTTTGTTGTTATTTCCTAACTTAAAATGGCTTCAGTAAATAAGAAGAGAACGGCCTCAGCGTTTTAGTCTACGCGGGTGACTGATGTCTCGGGTTTACCGAAGCTTCCGGAAAACCCGGGGCCGTAGGGGGCTGGTCTCTGTGGAGCTGGCTGGGCTGTGGTCTGAATTCTGGGATTTCTGACTGGCACACTTGCAGCTCAAATCCACATGGTGCCTCTGGAATCCCAAACGTGTCCACTCTTAAAAAAAGGTTTCCTTTGGGTCTTGGAGACCTAAAGGTCTCCACATTCAAGCAGAACGTGTGGAGAGAAGCCTGAGTGGCCCCAGAGGAAGCGCCCCAGACGCTGCCGTCGGCAGGGAACCTGTCTCTCCGTGGCAGGTGAGAGGCCCCGCGGTCTGAATCCATGGGACACGGAGGACCTCTTTCCTTCCCTCCAGACGTGACTCGGTCCCCAGACGCGTCCGTAGGGACCTTGGTCCACGCTGAGTGCTCCGGGTACAGAACGGCGAGGGGACTGCTCTCAGGGGTTTGCAGCTTCCTTCTGGAGGAAACAAACGCCGGGACAGCGCGAGACAAGAACCGTTCACGGTGAACGGCAGGGAGGTGACCGTCCGCGCTGCGGGGTCAGCCCTCTTCTGACGGGCGGGGCGCACACAGAGGCAGCCCTCTGAGGTGCGTGGTATTTCCAGGCACATCGAGTGGGGATTGCTCTGCCTTTTCCCCAGGTCACCGCTGAAGGACCCTTGGGCGCCTCTCCCAGCCCTGCACCCCGCCTGCGTCGGGCCTCCGGACGGGACGCTGCCTCTTGGTCCTCGGGGACCTTCGTGCGAGTGGGGTCCCGCAGCTGAGCAGGTAACGCTGACCTTGGTGCCGAGTGAGCCGTGGGAACAGGAGGGTGGCGGTCGCGCCCATCCCCTTACCTTCCTGCCGACGCCGTTGCTGGAATACGGTGGGGGCTTCAACGGTATTTGTCGAAGACAGGAATGAACGAGCGAATGGAAGCGCCCTGAAGGGGGAGACCCCCGGGGCCGAGAAGTGCGCTGAACAGTCAACATTCCTCAGTGCCTGGGAGCTGCCTCTCTGTCCTCCTGGCCCGTGTTTGCTGGTGGGGCCGGTCTTCAGACGCCTGCACGCCCTTCCCTCCCCGCTCGAACACCGGCAGGCGGCCTGCCTTCGTGGGGCCAAGAATGCATTAGGCTTTTCTGCTGACGGTCAGACTCAGCCTTCCCACCCTCTTCGCATCCCTCGTGCGACATCCAGGTAATGTAGCTGATGCCTTAGTTTGGAAGGACAGCAATGTCTCCATACAATTTGGGGCCAAAAGACACACAGCCAGTTTCAGTTTCGGCAAATCACTTCTGTGTCTCAGCAGCTCACGAACCATCTGAGGGAAAAACTGAGGGATGAAGGACCAGATGCTTTAAAAGGCATTTGGTTCATGACTCAAGGGGAAAAAAAAAATTGTAACCATGTACAGCGGCAGATGTTAACTGAACTCATTGTGGTAATTATTTCGCGATACATCCAAATATCAAGTCACTGTGTTGTGCACCTAAAACTAACGTAATGGTGTGTGTCAGTTACATTGCAATTACTAAAAGGCATTTGTAGGGTCTGCACAGGAGGAGGAAACCAATATGGCAAATAGGGTGTGGACACCAGTGGGATGCCCTAGACATTTAGCCAAAATCCCACATCACTGTGCTCAGAGCCCTCTGTCATCTCCCTGGGCCTGGAAAGGTTAGGGGGAAGCAGGGACGAGGTGCAGCCTCTGGTCAGAGTGATGACCTCACTGCAGGTTCTTGGGGAAGGTTAGGTTCCATCGAGAGCTGAGCGGTGGGTGCAATATTCCAAGAGATCGGGGCTGCATAATAAATGTACATTTCTCCCGTGAAGGTAGAATTCAGCCCTTTTGGAAAGCAGCATCCTATAGGCTCCGAAACAAGAAAAAAGGAGTCACAGGAGTGAGCCTTTTACAGATTTTTGTGGTTTGGACTTTTTCTGGAGAGATAGGCTTCTTGGTCAGGACGTCTCTCCTTGTATCTATCGGAGCATCTTCAGAAGTCAGGGACCGCCCAGGGGAAAGCAGGCCTACCAACCACGTGGGTGAGAAAGACGATCTTAAAATTTCCTGTTCAATGCCCCCTTTATGATGTAAAGTAGCAGACATTTTCAAATTTCTTGGTCACTTTAGCATCGAGGAGTCAGACAGAGAGCAGAGCCAGATCAGAGCCGAAGGGTGGGTTTCTGAAAGGGACAGCTACGGGGACCTTGCTCTAGAGGGGAGCTGAGGCGCCTTAAACCCCCAACCACAAGAGATACCATCTTACTCCTGTGAGTTTATAGCTTGTTTACTGCTCCTCAAAAAAAAGGGAAAAAAGTAGTATTTGGGATCTGAAGTGGTGGATGAAATCTAGTCTATGATAATCTCTTCAAGTAAATGAGAGTCACTATTTCCTCTACTTTATTGTCCTAACATGGAAACTGGCTGCAGGAATAGAAAAAAATCGAGAATTTTAAACAAAAAGAAAAACAAAAGAAAACTTCTAGAATAAAGTATTAAGTGCTCATGAAAGTTTCTCAGAACTATCAAGAAATAACCTCCACCTATTTCTACCATAAAATGCAACTATAAATCCTGGACAGAAAGGATGGAGCAGCTGAAGGCTCTGAGGTGTAAAAATGATCTTTCACTAAAATTAAATAAAAATAGATCGAAGATCCAAATACAAAACATAAAACCGCAGAGCCTCCGGAATTAAAAATAGGAGAAAATGTAGGCGACCCTGGGTTTGGTGATGAATTTTTGGGTACAACACCAACAGCATGATTCTAATTAGTAAGTTAGACTTTATTAAAATAAAAGATTTTTGGAAACCTGTGCTTTGTGAAAGTCACTCTTAAGGGAACAAGCAAGTCGTAGACTGAGAAGGAATATTTGCACCATGTTTATGTGGTAATGGACTTGCATCCAAAATATACAAAGAGCTCTTAAAACTCTCATAAAGAAAGAAACGATCAGTTTAAAAATGAGCAAGGTGCATATCACTAAAGGTTCTGCCAGTAAGCGTGGGAACAAGTGTTCGACAGCATTTGTCTCAAGGAGATACGCAGGAAAATAATGAGATACCACTCCATACCTATAAGAGTGGCTAAAAGAAATAATAATAATAAAAAGAGAATACTGGTGAAGATGATCACTGGTGAAGATGTAGAATAACAAAAACTTCCGTTAACTGCTGGTGGGGGTACAAAATGATACAATTTGTAAGACAGGAGGCTGGCTTCTTACCAGGATAAGCAGTCTGGACGCATAATCTAGCAATCATGCTCTAGGTATTTACCCAAATGGGGGTAAGAATTAGGTCCACACAAAAGCCAGAGCACTGATATTTACAGCAGCTTTATTTATAACGGCCAGAAACTAGGAGGAGCCGAGAAGCCCTTCAGTATGGGAGCAGATTGCTAAGCTGTGCTATAGCCATCCGATGGAACGCTTGTCATCTCTGCAGAAGGAGTAAACTACGTACCCACCCGAACACGTGGATGCACAGGACGTTCATGTCGTGACGTGAAGGAGCCGCTCGGAAACACCGCGTGACGACCGACTGCCAGAGAGGGGAAACGAACCCAGAGAGATGGGGAGAAACAGCTAAGTCCTTGCCGAACGCTTGCGGTGGGAGCGGACGTTTGAACAGGGAAGCACGGGGACGCTTAGGGTAGTGGAACTGTCTGTGTGAGACTGTGCTGGGGGCACGTGCACTTAGCCACAGAACTTTATGTCCCGCGGAATGAACCTTAATGTCTGCAAATTTTTCTCTTAAAAATCACTTAAGAGGTCGGGGGACCATAGGACGGAAAAAAGAATGACATAAGACTCTGTTACAAATGTACAAAACAATCTCCGCGAAGGCCGTGCGCGGAAGGGTGAGAGTGGGTACGAGTGGACTCTGTTAAGAACCGAAGGCAAAGGAACTGTACATAAGCAGCCGTGGTTGATGACGGTGTCTCCTACAGGGTGGGAGCTAACCATCCCCAAAACACCAAACATGCTCGCTGAAGTTGAACAGCAAGTACGTGGGGGACCTGTGGTTGCAGATAGCTTTTTCACTGAGGGAGATGGAGATTACATTCGAGCTGGAGAAATATGTCCCTATAGTCCAGGTGACAAGAGATCAGAGCTGGAGACACCAGTATGAACTCATGTGTAGCTTAGCAGGGGCTGCACAGGTACAGAAGTCTGCATAACACCGACGAGCATATATGTGCATTTCCTCGCTCGGCCAATGAGAGGAACAATGACACCCTAGTAGGGAGCCCATCTAGCATCCAGACCTTGATTTCTTTTTTTTTATTTTTATTTATTTGAGAGAGAGAGAGCACAAGCTGGGAAGAGGGGCAAAGGGAGAAGCAGGCTCCCTGCTGAGCAGAGAGCCCGATGTGGGGCTCCGTCCCAGGACCCTGAGATCATGACCTGAGCTGAGGCAGAGGCTCGACCCACTGAGCCCCCCAGGTGCCCCCAGACCTTGATTTCTAATACCATTCTCCACTGAAAGGAACAGGACCCTTTGGAGAAATAGTAAGGCTAGGGCAAGAAATAGAAAAGATAACCTTGGAGCATCTTGTGGTGACGGAAAGTAAGGAAGTGCCCCAAACAAAACAGAACATCTCTCAGTGACGGGGAGTATAACAAAGGGTCACAGGACCAACTGAAAGAGCTTCTGATGGTCAACGCTTGAACAATCTGGGGAATGAAATGAATAATGCAGTATTGGATTATAACTCAAAATATAAAATAAATACCCATGAATCCATAGTGACACAAATAAATGATTGAATGGGTGAATGATCTCTGTGCAGAAAGACGACGCACAACTTACCCAGACACGCCCGCTCCCGAATTGTGGGTTGCACGTGATCTCCTTCCAAAGAGTACAACTTAGAAGTGAGGGAAAGGAGTACTCTTACAGTTGAGGAATGGGGAAAAGCGCATCTCAGCAAGATTGACAAGGTGACTATGAATGACGGTGAGTTGGGTTAATAGTACGTAGTCCTGAGTCGGTGAGAAGGGCACTTCCCCGCTGTGGCCTTCCTCCCCAGACTCTATCAACCACAGACGAATCACGAGGAAGCAATCGGACAAGCCCCAGCTGAGGGACACCCTACAAAACCCTGACCAGTCCTCCCCAAAACCGTCAAGGTCGTCAAAGAGAAGAAAGGTCTGAGAAACTGTCACCTTCAACAGGTGACAGGACAATGAGCGATAACGCCATATCTTGGATGGGAACCTGAGACAGAAAAAAACTAAGTCAAGATCAAGTAAATCTGACTATAACGTAAGCTATCAGTATTGTCTCCTCAGTTGTGACAAACCTCCAAACTGATGTAGGATATTCCCGGGAAACCAGGGTCGGAGATACGGAAACTCTGGCAGTTTTTCTGCACATTCGAACCTAGATTCCCTTTATATGAGGGCATCTAAAATGGTCTGACTCATATAAATAGACAGTCGAATGGCGGTTGCCAGGGACTGGAAAGGAAGGGGAAATAGAACGTGATTCAGTGGGCATGTAGTTGGAGTTATTAAAACAAGACAACAGGCCCCAAAGGGAGTTCCTTACGCTAAGTCCTACATCTCCGCACAGAGACCGGACGGCCATATCTTCAGCTCTTCCAGAAGGAGAACCTCACAGTCAGTCAGTCAGGAATGGGCTGGTCAGCAGCAGCTGGGCGTCCGCGGGATGCTCCCTACCACCCCTGGAAGGGGAGGACCCTTGCTCTAACGGCCCGCACCTTCGCCCGGTACAACGTCCTTGTTTCCTGCCCCCTTCTGGCCACAGAGTCTTCCAGTTTGTACCGCTCCTCAGAGCTCCTATTTATCTGCTGGATTGGATGTTGCCCAACTTATGAATCGTTTAATAAAGCCAACGGGATCTTTAAAACTCATTCAGTCGAATGTTACTTGGTAACAGTTAACGAGTTGGGTATTCTGGGGGTCTGCTGCATATCATTGCTCCCCTGGTAACAGGGAAAAAAATACTGTATGGTGTGCACTGAAAACATTTGCCAAGAGGGAGGATCTCCTGTCAAGTGTTCTAACCACAATATTAAAAAATTAAAAAAAAATAAATTTTAAGAGTTTATTAGAAACAAAAAAGCAAGTGTTAGCAGGTGGATTTGGAAAGAAGGCCAGAACTGATATTCCACAGAACTGACAGTAAATTCACTCCTTTTTCCCTTTGTGGTAGAGCCGGGTGTGGACTCAAAGACAACCTCAAATCTGATACTATGCACAACGGTCTAGGGAGCAGGAAAGAGGGAACTTAGGGCTTGAAAGTGAGGAAAATCAGACCAACTGGGTCTATAATTTATATACAAAGGCAAAGGAGGAGAACACTCAAAATAAATTTTTAAAAAAGAACAAATTTGAAAGACTTACACTGTCCGAATTTAAGAATTACTAGGAAGCTATGGTAATCGAGAGAGTATGGTAGAGATGAAGAGAGAGACACAGACTCAGTGGAAGATAATTTAAAGTAGACTCAGCTGATTTTTGACCAAGATGACAAATTAACATGACGAGAAAAGAGTAACATTTTCAACAAATGATGTTGGGACAATTGGACGTCTGCATGCAAAGCAATAACCCTCCATACAAAATCATCTAACAATGGAACATAGATATAAAGGTAAAATATAAAACTCTAAAGGTTCTAGAAGAAAAAAATTGGAGAAAATCATTGTGATCTGGGGTTCGCCAAGGAGCTCTTACACATGACCACAGAAACGTGACCTGGAACATGACAAAATAGTAAGTTGAACTTCATCAAACTTAAAACCTTTATCAGAGAGAATGAAAAGACAAGCCGGGAGGAAACATTTGCAATTTGCATATCTGACAAAGGACTTATATTTAGAATATGCACAAAGAGCTCCAACTCAACAGTAAGAAAGCAGCTTGACTTAAAAACACGTGAAGGACTTTAACAAACACTAAAGAGAATATACAGAGGCCAGATAATCACATCAGAGATGTTCAACAGCATTAGCTGTTAAGAAAATGCAAATTAAAACCGGTATGAGATGCCACTCCACACCTATTAGGGTAGGGAAAATTATAAAAAGGAATAATTATAAGGATGGTACCAACGAGGGCAAGGGCGCCGAGGAGCTGAATCTCTCCCATTGCTGGTAGAGAGAATGGGAAATGGTTTCCAAAGCACTTTGGCCTTCTTTTAAATTTAATATACACTTACCGTATAACCCCATGGTCCTGCACATGGGCATGTATCTGAGAAAACGGAGAATTTATGTTGACACAAATTACGAGTAAAACTCATAGATGAATACGGGAGAGGCTCTATTCAAAATCACCAAAAACTGGAAAGAGCCCAAATGTCCTTCATTGGGTGAATAATTACATGAAAGTGTGGTATATCTGTATAATAGAATACGATCCTGCCATAAAAAAGCAAATCACTGATGCATATAAGAACTTAGACGAATACCAAAGGCATAGAGTGCAGGAAAGAAGCAAATTTCAATAGGTTACAGATTACTAGAAACCATTTATGAGACATTCTCAGAAAACTGATTCCAAGTTGTCTCTGGCTCCCCAAAGACATGAATTAGGGAGGGAAGAGGAGGAGAAAACATTCTGGAGTCAAGAAAGTTGTTAAATGTAAAACAAAAATAAAAAAAAAATCATTCTTACTGCATGTTAATTTTAAAAATATAATGAAAGCAAACTTCATGCTAGTTTCTAGCTTCTTTAGAACCGTACTTACGTAGAAGGTTTCTTTATTTCCTGTACACTTGCTAGGACATATATCTAACTCACTATCCTTACATTTTCAACAGTTATTAATTACGTCATGCTGGGCTACCTATTGGTACGACACCGGACACTACACTCGAGTTTAGCCAAAGTCCTTGTGCACTGGTGCTGGGTATGGGCAATGATGCGGCCACTGCGGAAAACGGCATGGAAATCCCTCCAAAAGATTAGCACTAGAACTATCATATGATCCAGGAATCCTATCTTGGGGAATATATTCAAAAGAATTGAAACCAGCATCTTGAAGAGATAGCCCGGGAGCCCCCTCGGGGAGCCCCAGCGAGGGGTCCGGTTCTAGAGCCAGATGTGGCGCAGTGCCCACCTTTCTTCTGGGCGCTGCTAGCATGGCGGGGAGTCCTGGCCTCACCGCGGTCTGCGACCCCCGCGCTCCTCAGCCAGTCCTGCCCCCGCACTGCTCACGTGGAGCCCACCGGCTCCGGAAGGATCGCTCTGCTCCCAGCACAGCTGGGGTACGTCACGTTTGGTTGTATTTCATTTTTTATTTTATAAGAGCCTCTATGCAGCAAATTGAATTAGAGGATTTGGAAGCTCGGAGAGACGGATGTTTTAGAGTTGACATTTTTATCGGAACTGAGGAATTAATGTTGGGGGGAAAAAAGCCCTGCGATAATAATTTTGTTAAATGTTGCATTTTAGCATAGTGTCACCAGATTACATGTGTTGTTCATTATGTTTATTGCTCAGAGTGCTCCCACCCTCCTAATTCTGGATGTTAAATAAGTGTTTAAATCTTTAAACAGCTGCACTGTAAAATTTTAGATACTCGCCTGAAGATAACATAATTCTGCCTGTGGTTTTCCATCATCCAGGCGTCTGGGCCCATTCAGAAGGTTCTGTCTGTTGGGGGACCCTCTAATTAAGCTAGAAGCCTGCGTAGAAACTTCCCTGCACTGCTGAGCATGAATTCTTCACCACCCGGGAGGTGCTAATGGTCTTTCCTGAAAACGGTACAAAGACACTTGTGATCATGTAGCTCAGACAAAAACCCTAGGACCTCGTCCACTGTTCCGCCAGCAATGTGCTGACCCAACTATAGGGGCGGAGAGGAGCCCTACAGTTGATGCAGATGAACAGGGTTTGCTGGCTGTGCCCAAAGAAGGAGCCCACACTGGTAGAAGAACGCTTCGCGAGGAATCGAGATAGACATATATAAAGAGCAGGGAAGGAAAAAGAAGATGCTCTTGCTAAAATGAAATAATTATAATGTCAAATACTCTGTTGCGATGACATTTCCTTTGAGTCTTCAGGGATTTATTATGACATTTTAGAGAAGGTCAAGGCACGTCAGCTCTGATGACATTTCATCCTTACGCCTCCCACTTCCTGTCTCCACACCTTCTCTAGAATCACAAATTAAATTTCCTTTTTGTTTTCCTTTCTTCCCCGGAGGGGCTGGGCCGGTGTCGCTGCAGGAGGACAGCCCGGCACACTCTGCCCGCGATGCTGAGTGCTTCCCCCGGGGCAAGGCCTGCGGGAGGGAGGGAGGGGGCCCAGCTCGCCAAGCCTCCCCGTCTCCTTCCCGGGATGAGGTCAACCCTAAGGGCAGCTGAGAGCCTCCCCTTGACGCCAGAGGACTGCAAAGGAGCGCTAAGAACTCGGGGGAGGTCCGAGTCCTGCACCTGGCATGCCCGGCTGCTGCTCCCAAGGCCACACCCCCGGGTGCCCCTGCTCCCCTCTGAGCTCCTGCCTGACAAGGCCCGTGACTCTGGGGGACAGTACTGTTTGCTCTAGTCATCAGCTGACCAGGGCAAGGAAAGACTGGATTGGTTACACAGACGAGAAAGGGGAGTCATCAGTCAGTGGGGAGCACATCCTCCCCTGCCTCGAGCTGGGTTCAGAACGGAGGCCCGAGTCCAATCCCTGAGGGTGGAACGATGGTTTGCTGGGGCCGAGCGCCCTATCCCTCCCGCACCGTGCCCGCCTGGCCCGGCATCCGGAACCTTCTGGTCCGCGGCCTGGAGCTAGCCTGGCAGAAAGGCAGGAGGAGAGCAGGACAGGAGTCAAATTCAGGTAAGAAGAGAAGTCCTTCCCGCTGTGGGGTGTGGTGCAGGCAAGGGTGAGGGGGACACATTTTCAGATAGAATCAGGTTCGTGATTGAAGAGAATAAAATCCATCAGGCTTAGCTGTGGCCTCTGCCTGAATCTGGGCGTCTCCTGTGTGTTGCGGCTCCTGTTCTCGGGGGCTCTGGGGTGCCTCCGCTCTCCATGTGGACGTGCCCTGCAGGGAATGATGCCCCTCTGCACAGGAGGGCCCTTGTCCTCACTGTGGAGTGAGCAGCGTCTCAGCACCAACTTAATATTCATGGACTTGAACAGAAGTAGGAAAATCAGACAGCAGAGAATGGGAATTTTTTTTTTTTAATTTTATTTATTTTTATTTGAGAGAAAAAGAATGAGCAGTGGGGAGGGGCAGGGGGAGAGAGAGAGAGAGAGAGAGAGAGAGATGAAGCAGACTCCCTGATGAGCAGGGAGCCCGACGCGGGACTCGATTCCAGAACCTGGAGATCATGACCTGAGCTGATGCCCAACCCACTGAGCCACCCAGGCACCCAGGACGGAATTTCTTAAAATGTGTATGTTTTGAGGAGACTGTTCTATTCAACTTTTTCATCTTTTTTTTCTTCCCAATTAACTAAACAAAATGCCAGGCTGAACCCATGTTGCTTTATCTTTCCAGCTCGTGGGTTGGCTGAGACGTAGTCTGTCCACAGCAGGTCCTGACCACAGACCGACCGGCCCCCGTCAAGGAAGCAGCCGCTGGAGCCTGTGCCAAACGGCCCTGGATAATGTAGGACAAGATGCCCAAAACTGACAAAACAAATCAGCTCACTGGTGTGTGGGATGCAGTCCTTGATTTTATTTTTATATCTAATTAATGTGGGTTTTAAAAAAATTCTCTGTTTGAAATTCTGGCTTTTCAGTGATACAGAAATAATTAAGAAACCTTCTTCCCTCGATCCTGAGCTGTCCCGTTTGTCCAACACTGAGACCCCTCTTTGCCCAACTGGACTCGTGCTAGGGACACCTCAGCGGCCCGCCCGGCCCATTTCAATAGTCACGCTCCAAGTTCTGGGTTTCCCAGGCACAAGGACGCAGGGGGGAGGGGGGTACGATGCCCTTTGCCTTCTGGCGGCCACAACTGACCCTTTATTATAAAACGTCCTGGTTTCCTGGAATGAAAAACCCTTGGTCCCACAGGGGCCGGACCAGCTCAGGCGGCATGAAGGACATGGGCAGAGCCAAGGCAGAGCCGAGTTCCGCGTGTTTGGGCCCTTGGACTCTAAGTGGACGAGCGAAGGCGGATGTGACCCAGAGCCCCCCTGGACCTGCCTTCCTGGCGGGGCACCAGGGGCCGAGGGGCACGACCCACATCAACGGGGTCCATGGTGGCCATTCTAACATAGGAAGGAGCTCTTGCATGGAGACCGGGGCCCCTCTCCCCTACACCCCTCTTCCCCCTTGACCTACAGAGCTTTCATCTAAACTCCTCAGTCCAAAGTTCTGTCTGAATTTCTTACAGACAGTGGCCCGAGGTGTCACTCTTGTGCAATGGCAGCTCCTTCTTGAACCCGGGACGACATCCTTCCTACAGACGGCCCAGCCCCGGTCTCTGCTCTCGAGGGCTCTGCTGCCCTGTAGGTTTCCTGAGAGCCTACGGGCTCCCGGACACGTCCGTTGGCTTCACCTCTGCTGATTATTCCAGCATATTTGTCTTCAGGAAACTCATAGAAAATAACACCAGAGACAGCAGAGCCTATCATACTTGAGGAGAAAATGATCGTCGTGCTCTGCTCTCTGAGTAAGTGGAACAGGATTTGTTTTCGTCTTAGAGTGACTTGGAGCCTGGGGGGCTTGCTTCCAACTGTTTTCTAATAAGAGAACAGGATTTCCATAATGATTGACTCTTTTCTTTCAGCTGTGTAAATGGCTTTATCAAGATTATCCTACCAAGTGCACCATTAGGCGAGGGTTTTGCAGCTTCTACAAGCCCTTGTCTGAAGTCTGGGGCTTTCTCGAGTGAGATCGATGATCTGCATTGTAAGGAGCAATTAGCACAGGGTTATTACGGGATGACTGGCAATTTTTTTTTTAATTTTACCCTCACTTATTCCTTCTTCAAAGCTCTTCCCTTTCTTTATTTAGAGCCACATTTCTGACTTCTATTACTTTCCTCCCCTCCAAAGGACTTTTTTTCTGGTAACATTTTTTGGCAATTCCTTCGACTGTTGGATGTCGGATAGAGAATTTCTCCCTCACTTCTGGAGGATAATTTCACAGGGTCCAGAATTCAAGGGTTGTTTTTTTCTCTCTCCTCTCAACGCTAAATATTTCACCCCACTCTCTTCTTGTTCGCTTGCTTTCTGAGCAGATGTAGGATGTAATTCTTACCTTTGTTTCTCTCTAGGTACGGTGTTGTCTTCCTCTGGCTTTGTTCTGGATTTTCTTTATCTTTGATTTTCTGTAATTGCAAATGCTATGCCTCAGTGTCATTTTTTGTTTGTTTGTTTTCATTTATCATGCTTGCTGTTTTCAGTTTCCTCGATCTGCAGTTGGTGTCGGACATCAATTTGGGGGAAATTCTCAGTCCTTCTTGATTCAGATGCATCTGTTCCTTTCTTTCTTCTTCTGCTGGTATTTGCATTAAGTTACAACTTTTGGGTTGTCCTAAAGTCCTTGGATATTCTATTGTTATTTTCTGTTTTTCAGTTGTTGCTCTTGCTTTTCAGGTTTTGTGGATTCGGTAGAGTTATCCTCAAATTCAGCAATTCTTTTACCAGCCAAGTCCAGCCTGTTCATGAGCCCACTGTAGGGGAGGTGAATTTTTCCCTCTACCTTCTTAGAGTTTTCCAGCTGTGCCTGAAAAATTCAGCAGACTTAAGAAAGGTTAAAGGAAGAAAAGCACACAAATTTATTTAAGTATCACAGGACACAGACCCCTCGTGTGGAGGGAAGACCCAGAGAAATGGTGGATTCTACACGCTTTTGAAGCAGGTTGAACAAAAGGAGGCAGTTGTGGGAAAGCCACTTAACTCTATGGGGAGGCTGAAGGGAGACAAGTTATTGGAACAAGGTTGTTTGTGTAGAATTATCTCAGTCTCAGCTTCTCGTCGTTGGTGATAACAAGGTTAGTTTCCTTATGGTTCAGAGAGGTCATCTATCACATGAGAATTTCCTCTCCTGCTTTTAAGAAAAAAAAAATCACAGTGTTTTTCTTGCATTTGCTATTGTTCAAGCGCCTTTAACTCAAAATAATCCACACACCAAAGTGCTGGTAGAATCTGCTACTCATCCCTACCAAAGGCATTCTTCATTTCTTACAATGTTCTTTTTGTTTATTTGTTGTCTATTTATCTCTAGCATTTCTTTTTGTTTTTTATCCTCAGGATCCCCTTCACTCTGCTTTATTTCAAAATGGTCCTTTTACCCCGACCCTTGCGAAAAGGAGAGTTTTACTTGATATTTACATGGGAACCTGGTATCGTTCCTGGGGTAAATCTCACAATGTGATGGAGGCTCCCCAGTGAGTAGGTCCCCTTGGAGTTTTTACCTCTCAGAGTTGTCTGCACTGACCCTCTAGCCATTCATCAATTACAGCTCGTGCTCTCCTACCTGGGTGTTCTTTCCAACAGTGGTTTCACCTTGTGGATCTCTGCTCCTGTCAGCCTGCCAAGACTTGTATTCACCTGTCTGTCTCCACCTTGGGGGTAATGGTCTGCCCTGTGTCCTCTCTTTTCCTACAGAT
>CM053615.1:187052-222799 GCA_028646535.1 Procyon lotor | reverse complement strand
AAGTTAGGACCAGCCAGAGAACCCACATCTGCGCTCCTAGCCAACCACCTGGGATGTCCCCTTCTGGTTAGCCTGCCCACAGCCTCCCCGTGCCACCAGCCTCCAACCAGAGCAAAACTGAAGGCTTCCTTTCCCCCCATGTCTCTGCCTGCCCCGGTCTCTACCAAGACAGGAGGTGGGACAGCAGATGCCCTGCTGGCGGCTCACTCTAAATATGTAGACTTGCTCGTTACCACTTGGCTGCGGTGCCTTTTCCCCCCACTATGGAGCAGCCTGTAGACGACAAAAAAGGTAAAGTACGGGTCCTTTGTTGTCACTGATCCTGCCAACATTCAAACTTTTTGTGTCGCGCCCTCATTGCCGATGAAGTAGCGGTGCCCGCCCACGTCCACTCTGGTGTTTAGTAACTTGGCCAGCTCGTCCGAAGCCGTGCGTGGGGCTGCGGGGAGCGGTCTCCAGAATACCGCCCGCAGTCGCAGTAATCTTCCTCAAGTCCGAGCATTAGTTCTGAGTGAGGTCCTTCCCCACCACCCTCCAGCCCCCGGCTGTCCTGCGTGTGGGTCCTACGAGGTTCCCCGTGACGAGCGGGGTCTGCAGCTCTCTGCTCCCCTGGGGGCCGAGCATAAGCCGCCTGCGCTCATTGGCTCCAGAGCTGTGAGTTCAAAAGATTGCTCAGGCCATCTCGGGACCCCTCACGCCTACAAGAGTTGGTGGCCAGGCCGAGAGGATACCCAGCTTGAATACCAATATTACCCTCAACCCACGGCCACATTCCTAAACACTGTTGAACATGTCAGTCGGGTTGTGCCATCATGTTGTCTCCCAGCCACGGAACAGGAAAGCATAGTATCGAACAGCATATTCCCTCTGCCCCACTTTCCGTCTCCGCCCACCACACATACACACACGCACATCCCCCCAAGTCCACATGGCGTGTACTGAGCTAAGGTTAGTGAGGCATTTGTCTCAGATGCAAACTTCAAGGAGAGGGGGGAGAACAAAAACTGAGAAATCAAGATTAAGAATGTTTGGTACAATATCTTTAAAACCAAAATTAATGGAAAAAATCCACAATGAACCAAGGAGCACAATTCCGAAGAAAGTCAGGACTCCCCCCTGCATGTAAATAACCACCCTACCTCACCTGCTTCCCCCTGGAAAGCTTTGTATACAAAAATAGATGGTTCGTAGTTTGCCAACTTGATTCTGCAGAAATATGTTTCCTTTTTAAATACTGGGAAATGTTATATATGTGAAAATTGAGAAAAACGTGGTCGGCTCTGCAGCTTAGTACCTAGACACACTCACAAAATAAGATCATCAGTTTATCAACGCTTGTATGACAGTATTTACAAATATAAGAATCTGATACATGGTAAAACTGCAAACATGACTGGTGAATTGGAAACCGAGTGGAATTTGAGGATCTTTGGAGATTTGATCTATAACATTTAAAATAGCTCTTCAGGAGTCCAAAAGTCAACCCATTGATCTGGGAGGAAGAACCCAGTCAGGTGGATAAAAACTTCACACACTGTCTTAACATTCATTTATTGCATGAGTGCATTTTTCCATTATATTCCCATCCCTTCCTCCGATAAAGTGCTGAGTACTGTATTTCAGGTTGTCATACCTAAGGCTGACTTCTGTTCATTATTATACAGGACAGTCCCTTCCCGCACAAACTCTCTTAGGAGGGTGAAACTGCCATCCAGGCCATGTGCACTTACTGCGCACCACACCGGCGTGAACTGCAATTCTATTTTCCCTCCAGTAGTGGTCGCTTCCCATCCAGTTACAGAAAGAGCACCTTCCTTATCAACCCGAGAACAGGGTTTTCATGTGGGTGTGGACTCGTGTGATCACAATTCCCGGTCTCCTAAATTACATCAAATTTGTAATCTCTATTTTTCTTTTTTCCTTCCTTTTTTCCCCTAGCTTTTGTGGTTTCCTCTCCAATTCATATCTTTCAAAATATGCTACCATGACCAAAAGAAGAAATAGTTTGTTCTCTAGAATCATTAGAGAACAGAATATGTCAGTTACTGTTGAGGTCTTTGAGATTTCCATTGTTAAGAAATTAATACTTCAAACAGAAAGAAGTCTATGACCATGTTTATGACCGTGATCTTCACAGAAGAGCATCCTCAAAAGCTTATAAACCCTTCAGGGAACAGTCTAGGAAATTCTACTTAACTTGCTTCTCCTCCAGTATGTTTGCTAACTTTTACTTTTCTGAGTTTGGAAAAAAACTTGCAAAAAAAAAAAATCTATCACAATCCGTAGTGGTGAGCTATCCCCACAGTACTGGGCTCCCTCTTGTGAATCAGGAAGTTTGTATTCGGCTAATAAGTAACTACAAACCCTAAAAAGTGGCAAATTGCATTAATGTCAAATACAAAAAGTCATGGCAACAGTCTGGACCTAAAAAGACTCAAATAGCCCCGTGGCCTGAATGCCTCGAGATCTCCTCTGAGTGTCCACCTGCTTCTGCCTGTCCTGCTTCCCAGCCAGGTGACTCCCTCCTTCTCTCCATCACTTTGCTCCACTGCTCCCAACTCTCAAAGACACCCCACTGTGCTCAACAATTAGAGTTCAATGTCTTTGCCTAACAGACAAGGCCATGCATTCTCTGGTCCTAATCTCCTGCCCCAGTTGTAGAGCGAAGCAATCAACATGTTGCTAAAAATGTAGCCAACCAAGGTGGATGAAACTTTATATTAGAAGTGTGAGCATCATAGGAGTTTGCGATATAGCAGAACTTGTGCATAAATAAACTACGTGACATTTTTCTCTATCTATGGGCTTTTCAGAAAAGGAGCCCCCTTCTCATAGTTCTTTTTCACCACCACCCCCCGCCCCCGGTCAGTATTCTGCCCTTTGCCAGACAGTTTACTGTACACATACGATGACAGAGAGATATTTTTACCTCGGGAGTTATTGCCATCATACATATAGAGTGGATAAAAATTTTTTATACAATGGGAGGTGTAAATCGATGTTCATTTCATTGCACACCTTGTTCCAACAACATCTGTTGAAAGGAGTATCTTTCTCCGTTGAGTATCTTTGAACCTTGGCCAAAGTGAGTGGACTACATACTGTGGGTTTATTTTCAGACATTCTCTTCTGTCCCTTGGTCTATGTGTGGATCTTTTTGCTGTTAACGTAATGTCATAATTGTCATAGCTTTAAAGTCAGACTGGAAATCAAGTAGGACAAGTCTTCGTTTTCTTTTTTCATCACTGTTTTGGCTGTTACCACCTGGGCCTCTCCACTCCCTTAGAACCAGCGTTTGAGTATCTACAGTCTTGCCAGGGTTTTGTATTGAAGCCATACATTAGGGTGGAGAAGATTAATAGCCTAGTAGCATTTAGTCTTCCAAGCTGTGACATCAGGATATCTTGACAGATGTCAGGTCTTATTTGATTTCTGATTTCTGTACTTCTTTTGTTAGATTCAAATGTGATATGTCTCATTTTTCGTATTCTGTTTCAAGCGGTATGCCTTTTCATTTAAAATTCCAATTGGAAAGTACAAGTACATAGAGATATAATTGGATTTTTAAAATATTGATTGTGTATCCTGCTACATGGCTAAAATTACTTTTAGTGTAATATTTTTAGTGTAAAAATTTTTTTAGTGTGCCAAAAAAGAAATTTTTGGTAGACTCTTTTAGATTATATATACAGAAAATTACGTTTTATTTCATTCTTTGCAATTGTTATGCCTTTTATTTCTTTATTTTTCTTTATTGCACTGGCTGTTAATTCCGGCATTATATTCCATGTAAGCAGTGAGAAAGAACAACATTGTTTATTCTTGGTCTTTGGGAGAAAGGACTGAGTCACTCGTCATTGCAGAGGATGTTTTTTAAAGATTTTATTTATTTATTTATTTGTCAGAGAGAGAGAGAGAGCGCACAAGCATGGGGAGCAGCAAGCAGAGGCCGAGGGAGAAGCAGACCCCCACTGCACAGGAACCCAATTCAGGACTGGATTCCAGGACCCCATGATCATCACCTGAGCCGAAGACTCATTTAACCAACTCAACCACCCAGGCGTCCTGCATCACAGAGGATTTTAGTACTAAGTTTTTGGAGATGTATTTTTATTAGCTTTATTAAGTTTTGTCTACACTTAGTTTACTGATAGTTTTTTTTTTTCATGAAAGGATATGAAATTGTGTCCAATAATTTTTTTTGCATCCACTGATATGATCATAGGTTTTCTTACTTAGGTCTATTAAAATAGTGAAGTGCATTTAATATTTTTTTTAATGTTGAACGAGCCTTACATGTTAGGAAAAAATTCTACTTGGTCCTGGGAAAGGAGTGAGAATTAAATTTAATATTTTATTGAAGTTTCAAACTAAATCTCAACATGTGAAATTGACCAGAAATCATGGAATAGGAGGAAATATTACATGATGGGAAAAGGAAATTCAGCTAACATATGTGAAGACAGTGTGGGGAGATTACAAAGTTCGTGGTACATATACCCCATTGATTGAGTCAGGCCCCCTGCATAAAACAGTACGCTCACACACATAGCACTTACACCTAAACCCTTGCACGTGCACACTTGCACCTCACCGAAACATGTGAAAATGGACTACTGCGTAGCAGTGACAAAGAATAAAGTACATCCTTGTGTTGGCAGGGCTACAACATGATGATACATTGTACAGAGGAGGAAGCAAGTCCTAGAATGAAGTAAATAGTACCTACCGCCTATGTGAGTTTTAAACATGCGGAAAATGATACTACTCTCTGTGCATGCATGTGCGTGCGTGTGCGTGCATGTGTGTGTGTGTGTGTGTGTGTGTGTGTGTGTGTTGGGCTAGGAAAGTCTTCAGGGTCACAGAAGGGTCACAGATGGTTTTTTGGTATGCAAGCCATATTTGTAAATGAGTGAGAAGTCTTTAAATCTGAAGCCTCCCATGCGAACACCGGAGTGGCCACAGTGAGCACTGGCCCCGTCTCCAGGGACCTCTGACCTCCTCAGTCCTTGTCAGCAGTGTCCACAGGTGACTAAAATGTCTTTAGCAGAAATGCTTCTCTAACTCACAGGCCTGGAATCACCCACCAGTAAGCTTAGGACGGCAATTACTCCCCTAAAATTTTTCCGAATGCAGCAACCCCTTTTAAAATTGTTTAATTTGCTAGATTTTTATCCAGAATTCAGTCAAGCCTTTCCGTGTTTGGTATCTGGCATTTGAACTGGCTTCCTACAAAGCAGGAAAGAATTCATAACTGGCCCCTATGTCTTCAAAAACCTCAGGCAAGAGCAGCGATTCCGGGGGTGCACCCTGTTCAGCGTGGCAGGACCCCCAGCTGGGGTCTCCCGGTGACACTAACGCGGGGAGGAAGGATGGACGGATGCTCAGCCAGTGGAGCAGGAAAAACACTGCCCCTGTTTATATGTATTGCTATTAAGTATCTCAGATGAACCCAATGTAACCAGAGTTCCGTTTATTCTTGGTTGATGGACTTTTGACCATTTCAAAGCTAGCAGAGTTTTTTCAATGACCCAAACTGGCTGAAAAGTGAGACAATCTCATTAGTGGACACAGTCCCAACTGGAGTCGCAGGCACGACTGAGCAGAGATGTCCTGGCTGCCGAGGCTTCAGAAACTTTCTTCAAAGCCTTACAGGGGAAAGAACATGTGACCAGAAAGCGTAACTCAGAGACTCAGAAACTTGGACCGTAACTGACAGAGGCAAGTCCGTTCCCCCCCCCAACCCGGCCGGAGGTGCTATTTTCAGAGCAAACACATTTACCAAAGATGCCGCAATTACAGAACTTTGAACAAACCCAAGACTGGCCAACTTCTGATGTTTTCAAACAGGCCTTTGCCGCAAACAAAGAAACAAGCAAATGACACCTCTTTCCCCCAACAATAAGCAAACAACAAAAACAGATCACATTTATTTTTCTCCAGAATGAACAGATAAAACACTTGCTCACTTTGCTTTCTGCTTCCGATTGTGTAACAAACTTCTTCCCTTCCCACCTCCAAGGAAACTGCAAGACTGTCTTTGAAGTATGTTTGTTTCCTTTCTCCTGGGGCAGGCTCCATGCAAACAGAAACACACACAGCTGAGAAAAAAAAGGCAAATGTTTCAAATCTTAAAGGCTCATCCCCAGTCTCGAGCTTGTCTCCTACCTTCAAAGGCCGAGTCCGTGGGATTGGCTTTTATGTGTAGGGTTAGGAGAAGGGAGAGGTGTAGTTAAAAGCTTGCCCCAAGCAAGACTGGATCAGGCCATTAAACTGCTTTGAACAGCAACCCGAGGTCATTTTGAAAACTAATGGTCTGACCTTGGAAAGGGGCCCCAGCACACAGTGAGGACGGCAGAGCTGCTGCTGGGCAGTATTGAGAGTGGAATTACTCCTGGAAGAATTCGAGGTTCCTAGCCACAGGGTCGCTGTGAAATAGCCCAAGTGACCCCACGGACATTTGACTTTACGGCCGTATTTCTCGACATAACTCAGCCTGATGACACAGTCTGTTTCCCTTAAATGTTATCAACGATTCTAGACGTCACGGCACACCTCCTGATGCTCCACAGAACCCCGACACCACCTGCTAGCAATTCACTGCAACAAAGTGACAGTTCAGTTATAGGGTATAAAACTTTCCTTTGTGCACAAAGATGACTTTCAAGGAGCAGCTACAGTTTGATGAGACAAAATTACATGATTAGGCAGAGATCCGCCGAAACCCTCTGGACCGGAAAGCTAAAGCCACATGTACCGTTGAGTCTTCCTTGCTCTGACCCGTCCCGCGGTTAGCTAAGTGGAATTTGGCATGGGTAATCCCAGTGGCTTCCACGCGGCCACGGCTTGACTAGGTCACTCTTGCCCTACTGGGTCACACCTTCTCCAAAACTGTCGTCTGTAGAGTTTCCGGCTCAGATGCGCAAAACCTCATGAAAAATGCTTTTGACATGTTTTGGCAACTGGATCCTGAGAGAGAGAGCCATCTGTAAAATAAATAGTTTTGAAACAAGGTAGCTATTTGTCTATTGACCTCTCTTTAACCCTTAAGTCTATTTTCTTTATGTGAAGTAACATCAAACTTAGGTCTTCAGTTCTCTGTAGCGTTCGGCATAAACACCTGCAGAACTCTACCAAATTTTATGGAAGTTTTCATAAGACAAATTTTGACTGTTGCATACATTTTGTTTAATCCTAGTCCACTTAGAGTTTATTTTTCCGTTCTCATTGCCCTGCTTTCCTATTGGCACCATAAAAACCACCACAAATTTACTGGCTTATATCAACATGAACTCATTACGTTTCGGTTCTTTAAAGCAGAAATCCAGCATGGGTCTCTCCGGGCTGTAAAAAAGGTCAGCAGGGCTGGGCATTTTTTTTTTTTTTGGAGATTCAGGGGATGAGGCTTTTCTTTGCCTTTCCCAGCGGGTAGAGGTCGACATGATCTCCTCTCCGGGGCTCCTTCTCTATCTTCAAAGCAACAGGAAGACAAGTCCTCAGATTCCATCTTTCCTGCCTCCTTTATGCACGTGAAAGACCTGTGGGATTCTATTGGGCCACCGAGAAGACCCAGGATCACCTCTGGGTCTTAAGGTCAGCCGATAAGCAACCTTCACTCCACCAGCTACCTTAGGGCCCCGTCACAGATTTTGGGAATTACCATGTGAATATCTTCAGGAAGTATTACTTGATTGACCACACTGCTAACCTTCAACTCTCCTTGTGTTATGTCCGGATCGAGACCCTCCCAAAAGAACCCACAAAAGGCAGGCTGGATGCTAGAGCACGAGCGTTTATTTCCAGCTAGCTGGGGCTCCCAGCGGCACCCACGAGGCAGCGCAGTGCTAAGGCGAGAAGCCCCGCCTCTCTCTTCGAAGCATCTTTATGCACTCGAGTAAACAAGCACTTATGTCTCTACACACGTAGGTGAGTTCCTTATTCTTTATATGGCAATTACCTAAATCTATGCATTTCATTGGTGCATTTGAACAACTCAGGGGCTAGGCATCACACAGGGAAGATAAATTCCAGGAATAGTTTCACGCCCGTACCCTTAGGCCTATCTTTTTCTGGCACGCCCCTACCTTGTACCCTTAGGCCTGTCTTGGAGGAACTTAAAACTGAACTCCACACTTGTAATACCCAAAAGTTGCACCACATTATTTTCGGTCCAGCCCTCATGCCCCTGTGAACAATTGATTTATATGCTTTCATTAGTTTATTACATATTTTGTGGTATTTCTGAGTAACTATGACATATCATTTAGTAATTTAAAGGTATTAATTCTTTTATGACTATTATGGAACACACTGTCTACAAGCTGTAACTCGTCCTATGATTTAATTACGTTGAATAAGATTGTGACTTACATTCAGAAAAAAATAAATAAGCGACACTAAGGCATTTAATAGTCAGTAACATTTTTGTGCGTAGTATAACCAAAGTTAACTAGAGTTTAAAATCCTGGTTGATGGAACTGTTTCTCAAAGTTTTATGACTTTGAAATAGTTCCTCTTGTGTTATTGCACTGGTCCATGAGATGAGACAGAAAATTTGCAAGTGTGTAAAAAATCTGACCCAAAAACTAAGAGAAAGATCTATGAGACTGCGATGCCAATCAAGGGGTCCAGTGACACACAAAGAGTAGAACGTGACTGGGGAATGCACTCCCGGTGTAATTTCCTGCAGTTTCAGGGCACCTGAGTGGTTCAGTAGGTTAAGCATCTGACTCTTGGATTCGGCTCAGGTCACGATCCCGCAGTCGTGGGAGCGAGCCCCTGGCTGGGCTCTGTGCTCGGTGTACAGTCTGCTTCAGATTGTCTCTCCCTCCCGCTCATTCCTCTCTTTCTCTCAAATAAACAAATAAAAGCTTTAAAAAATATCCCTGCAGTTTTACTGGCTAAGAAGAGCTAATTGGCTCTGAGTTAGTGAATGTATAGATATGCTTAAAAGAATTTAGCAGTACATCTGTTTATCAGAAATTATGAAGAAGGAAGTGCATCTTCCAAAAGAGAATGCTTTGCTAAATGAAAAAGAAAAGAAAAAAGAAAACCAAGGAATTTTGTGTACTATATGTTCCTGATACTGAAAGTATATATCCATTGAAAATATAATGTTGCAAAATCTGATTAAGTAAAATACATTTTTGTCATAGCCTTGGTAAATTAGGCATCACGTTTGTCTTAGTCCAAAGCACTAAGTTTGTTATTACAGTGATAGACTCCTGCTGCTTTTCTTATCAACCTAGAAAATCCATCATGCAGAGCCCATTTTTCAAGCAAGTCTAAATCCTTTCTTTTACATCACCAGCCGTGTTCCTGCTAATGCAGTTCCCTTAAGCAAAACCACCGGGTCAGAAATACAGAACACAGAGCAGAAATAAACAGCCTTGTAACAAAGGTGTATTCGCCAACACCAAAGATGCTTATCCAGAGTTAAGCACAGAAGTCTATGTATGTAGCCTGTAAAATTCAAAACACAGATGCTCTCTAAGGACAATTCTTGAATAAAAATTAAATTAGGCTGTTTAGTATCAGGTTTCAAGCCCTCCTGCAAGCCTTGTAAGGTCTGACATTGTGCTTATGGTATTGGTCAACACAGAGTTGACTTGTACTCATAACTCACTTATGTTTTGACAAGTTGTCATTTGGGAGCTCCGCTCTTTCGTATGTTAATTTTAATTGGTCTAAATTTTATATAACCTCACTCAAAAGATCAATACTAAGCCATGAATTTATCTTCAGGGCACATCAAGTCAGAACCCAAAGGTTTTTGTTCTTCCTGTTGTTATCTCGGCCAAGTTGATAAAGGAGCAATTCCTATGGGTCTTCGGTCAGCAAACCAGGAGCATATCTGAAATGTTTTCCCTCCTGAGTGTCAAGAAAACATCTTTAACATTTGTCGAAACAGTCATCCCCCCACCACCCCCAGGAGCAGTCCTTCTCCCGGTGAATGAAGCTAAAGACCAGGGAAAGACAGCAAGAATCTGGGGGGAGGGTGTGAACATTCACATGCTGATGTATATAAAACAGTGCAAGTATCTTTAGAAATCTTGTAACAGAAAGACTGAAGTTACGACAACAGTGGTCAGACAGGCACTCTTCTATGTACGGACCAGAGAGTTGGTACAAATAAGTTCAAGGATCAGTGGGTTTTTCTTTTTATTGTTGTTCATTGGCTTTAGAGACCTGAGACAGGAGTGCAAATGTATAAAAAGGAAACAATACTCCCCTTCTTCTGGCCACTTGGTCTAGTTTTCCCCAAGAGGATGGATCCCCATGGCTGGCTGCGGAAAGAGGATGTGCAGTGCTCACGCTCAGCAGCTGAAAACACGACCACATAATCTACAACACCCAGAAATTTACCTGAACACCATTCACAAATTTTAACAACTTTTTAGAAGTGGGAAAGTAATAAATATTCATCATTTAGATTTACACAGAAAAATATGTCAAAATTTGTCATCTAAAATAATCTCACAGTGGTAGGGTTTTTTTCCTCTCTTTTTCCATTTTCTACATAACATGTTTATTAACTTTACTGGCACATAATCACATAAAATAAACTCAGCAGATTTTAATTAAATACCGATGGATGTTTTTTGGCAAATTTTATTTTTTTGGCAAATATATATATATATATATATATATATATATTTTTTTTTTTTTTTTTAAGAAGAGATTACCTTTATTAAAGTAAAATGAAAAAGACAAATATACTTTCTTCACATTGTCATACTTTTGCTTTCAAATGGCCCAGGTGCCTTTAAAATCAATTAATCATATATATATGGGGGTCTATCTGGACATTCCTTCTCTTCTATTTTTTTATCCTCATGTCACTATCCCCGTCTTGATGATTATAGCTCTATAGGATCCTAAGAGTTTACTATGAACAATGATACACCAATAAACTGGACAATCTAGAAGTAGGTCAATACAACACACATACAACCTACGAAGGCTGAATCATAATGAAAGGGAGAATTTGGATAGACTGATTATTAGTAAGAAGATTGAATCACTAATCAAAAACTTCCCCAAACAAAAGTTCAGGATCAGATGACTTCACTGGCAAATTTAACCAAACATTTGAAGAAGAATGAATCTCAGACCTTTTCAAATTATTCTTAAAAAAAAAAAATTAGAGAAGAATGAAGTCATCTTACAAGGCCTGCATTCCTCTGATATCAAACCAGAGAAGGATGCCACGAGAAAATAAAGTTACAGGGTAATATCCCTGATGAATGTCGTACGTAAAAATCTTCAACAAAATGTTAGGAAACTGAATTCAACAATACATTAAAAGGCCAGTGGAGCTCAGGACAGAGGGGCATAAGGAGCAAAGAAGGAAGGAGACAGAAGTGGGGAAAAGGAGGAAGGAAAGAAATATCGTTACGGATTTTAAGAGAAAAAAGACCAACTTATTTGAGATTAGTATAAATTTACCATTTGACAAATATTATCCTCTATGTTGCCCATGGAACTCATGTTATAGGAAAGAAAACGAAAAAGATATAATTGATACTCTCAACTAATACAGATTTCTGTTTTTATAGTAATAAAATATTTGGGGTGAAAGAAAAGGCAAAAAACCTTGCTATTTTAGGCTTCTACAGGTTTTTTGCAAATAGGAAAAATTGTTCTAAAGTATAGAAACCAATTATAAGTTTAAATCATAAAAATAGAAAAGAAAAAAAAAAATTCGTGCTGACGAATACGTACCAGTGAGTAGAATCTGAAATAGCTACAGAATAGAGCACAATCTGGTTTTAATCAAGTTCAAATTAGCTTTACATGACAATAAATTGGTTCTGAATCTACAAGATTAAAATGATAACATTAATATCTAAGAGAAATGCTGCTTTTAAAATCTTCTCAATCAAACCCAAAGACCTAGATGAAATACAAAACAGAAATCATGGATTACCAATTGATTTAAATTGCAGAGTTATTTATGTTCATTTGATTTGGGGAACATATTTAATAGGCAATTTAAAATATTGAAGGCTATCAGTCAGATGTGTGTAATGAAAATTAATATTATCATCAAGAGAGTTATTTGAAAGATGTGAGTTTTTTCCTGTCTTGGAAAGCTTGGTTCTGCTAAATCAATAGGAAAGTTTACACATTATTGTTAATTGTAGTACATTTAATAATTTATGTTAATGACCAATTAGAATTAATTGTAATAAAATCAACATTTTTCCTGTTTTCCTTATTCTAACAGTTTTGACATAAGGAAAGCGTCCCTCCTCCACTTTCATCATTGTTCATTTTTCTCATGAGCAAAAATCAGAATTTACCACTGACACATCCAGATACCCCCCAATACAAATCTGTGAAGAATTCCTAACAGAGATTGTTGGTGACCTATTAAGGTTCCCAGAGATGGGGGCGGGGCTGGTGCCTTTATGAATGAATGACTGTAAAAGTCAGGACAGATGTGAAGCCTTCGTCATGTTTCTGTTTCTCTCCCTACTTCTGTCACTACTCACTTTTCTAGAAGATGCACATGGGTGCCAAGGTCCTCACAGGGTCAGGAAAACTTAAAGGTGAGAGGCCCTTAGACCTAAATATGAAGAAGGGAAAGCCCACGGGGTCTGATGGTGTGTGCACGGTGCAGTCATGCCCCGACCTTGGTTCGGGTGACCCTCTGCGACACGCCCAGCGGCCTTTCCCCAGGGAGCTCGCGGCACTGGGGCCGAGTGGGACCCTTCCTGAGCCTCGGCGTCTTCCCCCTGAGGCTGTTGTAAGAGCCGAATGATGAGTGTGTGCAAAATTCTACCACAGCACCCGGCACCAAGAGAAATTGCTAGTTGAGATCACACACACACACACACACACACACACACACATATTTTAATTTTTAGGAAGGTTTTTCTTCCTACTTCAGTTCTGTAATTGTGAAGGTTAAACAAATTAAGTAACCGGTGGTAGAGTGATTGCACACGTCTGAGCACTGAATTCTGCCAGTAGCCATGGAGACGGGTTCAATCGGCATCAACTTTGGGACTTATTTTACATCTATTTTCAAGCCAAAGTTGCCTAAAGAAATGAGTTTTGACTGAGCCAAACTCCTTTCTCGGTCCCTCTTCCGTTTCTCAGCGTCTGCGTCCCCAGGAACTGTCCCTCCCCGACCCCGAATCCCATCTCTCCCTGCGTCTTGTCTACCTTGTTCCCGCTGGTCACCTCCTCTCACCCCTCCCACTGATGCCACCTGCTGCGTTCTCTAAGAACCCCCTACCGACAAAGGGAGCCTGACTCTCCTAGAAATTAGAAGCAAGTTATGCAGAGAGCCAAATGAGAAAAAAGAAAAGGACTCTGCAGAAGAACGGGGTCAGCGGCCAGGTCGATTGCAGCAGCTTGAAGATCGATGCCTCTCGTTTACTAACTGCGAATCCCGAGAACATTCTCGGGAAGTGGCACACCGGCGCACAGGAGTTAATTTAAAGTCGTGAGACTCCGGAATAGCTACTCTTATTATTATCCCCATTTTTTAAATTTGTGATATTCAGGTGGGCTTATGCAATCCGCACGCACGGTACACACGGGGCCCGGGGGGCGGCACCACCACGTTCATGATCCCCAAATGCCCCACTGAGCGGATGCGCACGGAGGCCTAAGTCTGCTCAGCGTTACTCAGATGCGGTTCTAGAAAAACGAAGATTTGAACAAAAGATCTGAAACCTAATTAATGACCTGGTGTGTGCAGTAAACATGTATATTCGTAGAAGGAGGGTGGTGGACGCCTCGGAAGCTAAACCATCGAACGTTCGTCCAGGACCCCTGAGCGGATGGAGAGGAAGGGAGGGACCAGCCTTTACCCGGAGGGTGCGTTCTGCGTTGGTCAGGAGCGATCCGAGCATCTCAGCACCGCCGTGAAGAACCTTCCCACAGCAGTAACGCAGCCCTTTCTCCGACAGAACCCATACCTGATCACAGACATGTCCGGCTGCTCGCTTGGAGGCGTACCCAGGTATTCCTGAGGGTGGGCGGAACACTGGAAAAGACAGCAGGGGGGTGACAAGGACCGGGTGTTCTACTGCCCAACCCTTGCTGGTAGGACTGCTGCACACAGAAGGAGCACACTGACCCGTGGGCCCCTCCAAACACCCTCCCCCTCCCGCATTCCTGCCCCAAGTCCTGTCCTACGTGCATTTCCTCTCACAGCCAGAAAACTCCTTAACCACCAAGGAAATGCAAATAACGCCCCAGGGAGCTATCATTACTCAACCGCAGAAAGGGTTAAGCTCCCCAAACGAATAATAACAAACAAACAAGCAAAGAACAAAGGCAGGAAAACAAAGCCCATTCCTGGTCTGGCTGCTGGAGTCCTGATGAGGGTTCACGCACGCACTGTTGGAGGATGCGTAAATTATTGCAGTGACTTTGAAAACCAGTCCGTGTTATGTCTAAACTTGGAAAGAACCGTACCCCATGAGCCAAAATTTTCTCTCCTGTGTTTAGACCCAACAAAACTAGATCCAAATGTGTACCAAGGAGCACGGCCAAGAACATTCAAAATGGATTGATTCGTAATAGCCCAAACCTGAGAACAATGCAAATGTACACCAACAGAAGAGCTGATACGGTTATACAGTCATACGTTATTAGGTAGCAGTAAATTTGAACAAGTTACAGTTGTAACAAGAGGGAAGAATCTCTAGAGTATAATGCAAGCCAAAGAAGCCAGGTTCCCAAGTACAGTCGGTATGATTTTATTTGTAGAAGGTACAAAAGGTGACACAATGACTCCTCCACGTTAGGCTGCAGAATGTTGGTCATCTCGGTGAGAGCGGGAGTTTGGGGGGTTCTGAGATGCGGGTCCCCAAACACGTCGTCTCATGACGAGACATTATGCTCTTTAACAGCTTCTCTCTGTGAGCTTTAGACAGCACTTGGTTTCATAAAACAGCGTTATTTTTTTTTTTAAGGAATGCAGCAAAGAAATAAATATGTTATAGCGACTGGGATATACGTACCTATAGGACCAATTGAAAAGAATGATTAAACGTTAGCTGAACCCATGCATCTCCTCTAAGATGAAATTCTCAGGGACAAAACCATATATAGCTTTAATAAGTGCTATTTCCCAAGCCCCCAGAAGGGAACCCTAATGATGGAGAACTTCATTAACCTATTCAGAAATGTTCTCACAAGTGGTACAAGTGGTACAAGACACAGTGTAGGAGGTACTTGCCAATTGTTTTCGGAAACACCAAAGTGGGAAAAACCATGATTTGTACTATTAAGGAAAAAATAGGCAACTGTGACTCTTCACCCACACACCCAGAGGAAAAGCCTGAAGGTCAATACTGACCTTTGGAAATGAATAGAACTTGTTTCAAGCTACTTTTCTAACAACAAGAAAAATATTTCTGTTTAAATCAAGGCATTCCCTTAAATTTCACCTAAGCAAATCCTTTAAAGCCTCGGCTAACTTAATCTATAAAAAAATCACTTATAAGTTGTACACACACACCTCAAACGTGTCAATCAGCTGTCTGTGGAAAGCTATTTATTGAATTTCAGTAAATAAACTAATCTCTCAGTTAAGTCCCCTGTCTTTTTTTTTTTTTCCAATTAAAGAACATAAGTATTAAGGTTGAGCCAAGATGTTGGTTTTCCTACATATTTGCTCAGCGGAGATGTAGCTGCACACACCTGATCGTGTCCTGTTCCGGGGTCTGCTGATAAAATAGGGCCTCCGTGAGCAGTAATTTTATATACCAACTTCCCCCAGCCACGGGCGCCCCGGTGCTTGGGTGAGCATTCCTCCCCAGGTGCCTGTGAGGGTGTTTCTGGGGGAGATTAACATTCGCATCGGAAAACTGAATAAAGCGGACTGGCCCCCACCCCAGCCCGTGCGGAACGGGCTCATCCAATCCCCCGAAGGCCTGAGGACACCAGGAGACTGAGTAAGAAAGATTTCCGTCTCTCTGCCTCCCCGACTCTGAGCAGGACACGGCTCTTGCCTTGACTTCACCCGCCTGGGTCTCCCCTGCTGACCTCAGATGGTCGGTTTCTCGGCCTCCGTCACTGTGGGAGCCTATCCTTTATACTGTCCTCCGGGCCCTGTTTCTCTAGAGACGACCCCCCCCCCCCCATTATCATGTTTCTTTCTGGCTGTGGCTCCAAGTCCTCCTAATTCTGCTCTCACTGAGCTCTACCTGCCCGTGCTCTAGGCCCGGGGCTGGGAATCCAGGCTACCCTTTCATTCACACGTTCAAATACCCTGAGATCTGGGGCCCAGCGTGCCGTCCAGCCACGCTCCAGCTGCGGGGTGGACAGAGGAAGGGCAGGAAGTGAGCAGGACGGATGTCCCGGGGAGGGGAGGCCTCGGGGTCCCTGAGTGTCGCCGCCGCTTGGCCCCCTTTCCTGCTTCCGCTCTCGACCCTCTAACCCCATCTTTGCCGTCACGGTGTCCAAGTGTGGCCCCCCAATCCCAGAGGTGCCTTAAAACGCACGATATCACTAAAACGGCTCCTCAGGAGCTCCGATAAAGAAGAGATTGGGATACAAAGCACCTCAACCGACTTCCTGGCAAACACCTAACAGAGGACTCTCCACCCCTGTCTCTCACCCACTTCCTGCCAGCACAATGGGGACACTTCTCCGGTGTTTCTTGTTCCTTTTAGCCAATCAGATGCCACAGGACCCCGCCCCCCCCCCAAAAACCCCGCAGGGCCCCAGCGCGGCGCTGAGTTGTGGGCCGGTGCGTTTCTCCTCAAATCTGTGAAGAAGAAGACACCGATCTGAGAACAGGGACCCTGGAGAAGGAAGGAGGAGTCTCGTCAGAGGCCCTGAACAGACAGCTGTTCTCTGGGTGGGTCTCGGGGCCAACCTGCGAACGACTGCGGCGTGTCAGGAAACCCCGAGAGCGTTGGGCGCGTGAGAGGACTCGGGCTGGACCATTTCTTCCCGGAGCCGGAGGGGGTGGGACGCAAGACCAGACGCTACCCGCCCTCTGGGGGGTAGGCAGCAAGGTGTACAGAATGGCCTCGGGCCCAGGAGAAGCTTACAGAACAACTCCCGGTGAGCACTCTTGTTCCTTCGAGCCCTAACAGCAGGCCCAGTTACCTTCACCGCGGTGGAAATGATGGGCTAACCACACATGGCTTTCCTACCGAGGTCATCAGCAAGGTCACTGCCGAGTTATTCTTAACCATTCGTCTTCCACCCCAGGGAAAGCTGTTCTCTTGTGACTCTAGACGGACGGCACCGCCGCAACCCCCTTGGCATCCAGGAGGGCTCAGAGGCCGCCACTCCTGCCGACAGGGTGCCGTCTCAGGTTACCAGCCAGGTGTCCTGCGCCGTCGGCGAGACCGCGAACAGGGCTGGTAATGCCCCAGAGTCCCATTCACATTGTTCAGATCTTCTCCAATTTTTTGTTTTTTAAAGTTCTCAGACTATTATCCCAGAGGTTGATGTCAACGTCATAAACTGTGATTCTCGGTTCCGTAATGAGTCCCCAAGGCCTCTCAAACCAAAGCAGAACATCTAATCCTGAACCTGCGGGCAGTCGAGCAATTACAGGAGAATCGGAGGGAGGAAGGAGAGACTTGGAGCATCCCCAGAGAGGGGACCAGTGCTGGAGCCCCCTCGACGCTGGAGTGATCCCGCAGACATTGCCGGGGGAGCGCGGAGGTATCACTTCAAGGGGTCGACGCTCAGGTCAGACGAAGGTTCTAAAGCTCGTGTTTCTCGGGGACCCTCTGGGTAGGACAATGCTACTGTGCCAAACGGCAAACACCATCAAAACGCAGGCTGCGATGGGCTACCGTCGTTCTCTGCCTCTTCCTCCGTTAGAAGGTAATTCTTCTGTGGGTTCACGGGAGCCCCCAGGACCGCTGGCTCCGGGCGGCCGCACAAGCTGCCCTCAGGGGCCCCGCAGCAGCACCTGCAGGACGCTCCAGAACAGCGCCAACTCCTGCTGGCCTTCCTTTTGAAACGGTGCTTCCAGATGATGCCTTACGGGGAGCCTATCTGAATGGGACGGACTTCTATTCCGGGTCACCTCTCAGGACTTTGTGAGTAACAAACCTGGCTTTCCGCTCTGTGTTTATCACAAATATTCACACAATCCTCTCCGTTCCTCCCCTTCTGTCTTATTTTTTCATTTTATTTTTTTAAAATTTTGTTTGCATACAATATTGTATTAGTTTCAGGTGTGCAACACACTGATTGGATATTTACATGCCTTAAGAAGGGTCCCACAATAAGTCCTAGTTACCACCTACCATACAAACTTGTCACTATACTCTTGACTGTACCGCCTATGTTAACCTTTTCATCCCTGTGACCTATTTATAACTAAACGGTTGTGTCTCTGAATCCCCGTCACCTCTCCTCTGTCTTTTCAAAACAATGTTTAATGCTGATATTCTATTTATTGTAAAACTTGTAGAGAACTGTATATTAGGCAAATGGTAAATATTGCTTATCGACATTACAATACTTCAGCTTTGCAGCATCGTATTTCTATAATCTGATAAATATTTATGTTTTTTTTAAACTTGCCCCTTGTTATGTCAATCAAAATAAATATTTATATGATCCTCCTAACAAGTTCCAAAACAAGCTGCAGTTTTAAATGGAGCAAGGCGAAATTCCAAAAATATTCCCATCATTCCCCAGAAGAATTCAGTGGGTAAGTAATTCAGACTCATCTTGTTTAGCAGCTGCTGCTACATTTCCACATGAAAATATTTTTGCAGATCCTGCTCTTCCCCCAAGAAAAGCATGAATGGCCCTTAGCACTTTCCTTCACGTGAGGAGCAGGAGTGAACCACGCTGTCAGTCAAAGGAGGTCTGGGCTGTGGCCTTGTGACCATCTCGCAGGCATAAGCTGAGGGCTGGGACTGTAGGTAAAGGGCTCGAGGACCCTCCTGCACTGGCCCCCACTCTGCGCGGCTCAGCGGCCTGCAGGGGTCTTGAGCTGACACGAGCCCTCCCTGGGCACCTCGTGCACTAGGTAAGAGCCCAGAGTCACACGGGTAAGTTCCTGATTTCCTGACAGGACAGCCCGGTCACCCTGGGGGGTAAGCAGTCTCCCCTGCCTCCCGGCTCCTTCCCTGGGTGAGCCCCTTAGATGAAATGTCCGCCCTCGCAGAGCTTACTCAAACCCTGCTCTTCTTCGTTGGGACTGGCCAATGTGGCCTTAGCTCGGATCCCAAAAGCACTCCCTCCTCGGACGCTGGTTATGGAGTGCGCCCCGGTCTGTCGGGCTCTCTGCCTGCACCTGCCTTGGCCTCCCCTGGTGGCCCTTCGGAGGAGCTGCGGGTCTCCGCCAGGGCCTGGGACCCAGCAGGTCACCACCGCTCTCTCCCTTGTGGTTTTGCTGAACTGTGGCCTCCTGTCCAGGACCCCACTCAGGGCTCTACTTATCAAATGCTGATTTAACAAAATCACAACCCTGGAAAATGTGGCTTGAATGGTTTTGACACAATTTGGGCCAATTTCCTAGAATAGAAATTGTCTTTATTACTATTGTATTTTAAAGAAGATATGGTCCATATACACAATGGAATATTATGCCTCCATCAGAAAGGACGAATATCCAACTTTTGTATCAACATGGATGGGACTGGACGAGATTATGCTGAGTGACATAAGTCAAGCAGAGAGAACCAATTACCTTATGGTCCCACTTACGTGCTGAGCGTAAAGAAAAACATGGAGGGCATTGTGAGAAGGAAGGGAGGGGTGAATGGGGGGAAACCAGAGGGGGAGATGAACCATGAGAGACTGTGGACTCTGAGCAACAAACTGAGGGTTTTGGAGGGGAGGGCGGTGGGGGGTTGGGCGAGCCTGGTGGTGGGTATTGAGGAGGGTGCGTATTGCATGGAGCATTGGGTGTGGTGCAGGAACAATTAATCTTGTAACACTGAAAAAATAAAATTAAAATTAAAAAAGTATTTTAAACAAAGAATCAAGATACGCAATGAAGATGCTCACAAGGGGAAAAAAATGCTGCTTTGCCACTGAGTGATCCTGAGCTGTGGACCAAAGGAGTCCGTTGAGAGAGTCTGACCTACTTAGTGACTGTGGCCATTGGCGTGATCTCTGGAGAAGGTCATTGGGAAGGACAACCAAAATTCAGGTAGCTTATGACGCAGCCATTTCACTGCTAGGATTGCCTTGCAAAAGGGTGTTGATATATATGCACTGGAGAGCCCACGACAGTAGATTTTAAGACCATAACTCTAGAAAAGAATGTTCTGCGGAAAATGACAGGTTTAAGCAAAATATTGCTTATCCATCCATACCAAACAGTTTGTTCCATCAGCATACATTGCTTTAACCTAAAAAGTGATGACGATATGAGTCGCTCCATTCTTCGACATTATAGTTTAGTGCAATCTTCTGTGCGTTATATAAAATGTGAATGTACATTATGGGTCGGCGGTGTGGGAAGAAAGACATACATGCAAAGTGGAGAAACTGTGAAACCATTCACTTCCCTAAGTTCTGCCCTAAATTCCACATACTTGGGAATCGTGGCCAAAGCAGAGTCAAGTTTACTAAAAGTTGTCTAGTTTACTATAAAGGGTTGTGTACAAAAACCGCAAGTGGTTGTTCTACTTTATTAAACATTCGCTCGTCATCATATACTCTTTGCAACGGAGCCGAACATTCTCCCTGGGGCCTTGCGGTTTGTCTCGGGTGTTCTGTGTTTTCCAAAGGCCCATCCTCTGAGAGAGAGGACGCAGACGGGGCGACACCAGCCATGTCCTGGGATCTAGAAAATGAAACCCGCACACCCCATAACCCTACACGAGAATGGAGAGGAGAGTGATCAGGACCCCGGCCTTGAACGTCTCCCCGCCGTCTCTCACATCTGCACGTCGGCCAAGGGAGACACGGGGCACAATCAGCCCTGGGAGACCCGAATTCCCAAGCTATCAAGGGCTGTGACAAGTGTGCAGTTAGGATGACTGGGCCCTTAGGTCCCAGACGCCAGCAGCGGTCCTGCCGACACCCCGGGAGAGGACAAGCATCGCAGTCCCTGGGCCAGGGCTGGGCTGGCCGGGACCAGACGCATCTGGAGGATGGGCCCGGGCGCTGAGGTTGTGCGGTGCAGCTGTGTCGGGGCTGCTCCTGTGCCCAGGCCGGCTTCCAGCTCCCCCGGGGCCCGGGCCACGCAGGCTGCCCCAACGCCCTATCTACCCTCCTCCTCCTGCCGGAAAAAAAGCCCAAGACCCTAAGACACCATACACAAAAGACAAATCATACTGAAATGATTTAAAATAATGTGGCTCTTTAAGAATTAATTATGAAGAAGTAAACGAGGCTTACCCTAAGTAGAGACATAGGTGAACTCTCGGGACGACTAGAAAGTTTAAATCCCGGTCCAGGTGACCGTCCGAGGGAATCACGACAACCCTTCATGGGGAGACAGAGTTCTTCTTAGTTCCTAAAACATTAGGTATTTCTCATAAGGGACAATAAAAAAACAACTCTTTTGGTTTTGGGGTATTTTTATTGTTGTTTTTGCTTTTCCCATCATCACACCCAACAGTGTTTTTCTTTCTTTAAACAAGACGAGGATCGTCCTATAATTGCACTTGGGAAAATGAAGGTTTTCAAGAAAATTTCTGCAGAAGAGATTCGCCAACATGACATTAGTTCCACCATTGCACTCGCTCTGCTGATACAGAAATAGGTTTATATTATGCCTCTTTAAAAACATGCCGGTTGAGTTAAGTGACATAAGTGACTGGTTTTAATTTCCAGAAAGGACTAGAAATAAGTAAAACGGGATTATAGTAAATAACAAAGAGACATTAAATTTCAGGTTAAAAGTATCGATATGAGACAGACCCTAGTTCTTTGTGAATTGCTCGTGTGTTCTCCCTGGGCCTTGTGCACTTGCCCTCCAGCTTGGAAAACAGCGTGGGCGCGGCTTTCCTGTGCTCAGAATACACATCTGCCCAGGAGAAGTCACATAAGTGAAGAACACAGAATATGGGAAACACCATGAAAGTGGGGCTTCCTATTCACAAATGTCCTACGTGTTTCATACCCACCAACGAGAAGGCAGGACCCGCCTGGGAACGTGGGCTTGCCGACACTCCAGATGCGGCCGAAAGGTCCTGAGCATTTAAATTCAGTCACTGAGCACACGAGTATTGCAATTTAAAAAAAGAGAGAGCAGAAAACTGAAGCTAATATTGATAAAATGAAAACCACCCCACCACAAAGATACAAAAGCACTTCATAAACGGGAAGACCTTGGAGGACAGCGCACAACGCCTTCTGTGACCAATAGGCATGGGATTCCCCATAGAGCTGCCCTAGGAGAGTAACGGGTTTAAGTTATTTTGCCGAAGGGCAGTTTTCAGGGTCACTAATAGTATCTGCAAGGGCAGCCTCTAGTTTGGTAACCAAAGCCAAGTGTGCCAGAAGGAAGCCTCGTGTGAGCTGAGGTGAGGCTGGCCCAGAGCAGGACGGCCTGGAGGGTGTTGCTCTTCAGGGCACAGCCTTTTGGAAACTGAAGCCTGTTTCTTGGGAATGGGCCAGAGTGTAGAGCCCTCAGTCCTCACCCAGAGCTGAGTGGCCGGGCGGGCCGGAGTCCACCCTGTCGGCACCCGGGAGGGGCCGGTGCTCTCTGCCGAAGAGCGTGCCACCCTCAGGGACACCGTGCCCTTCTCCAGCCCTGCAAGGGAGCCCCCTGGGCTGGGCCACGCTGCTGGAGCCCAGGAGGGGCTCATTTCACTGGTAATCCCAGCTCCAAGTCAGGCTGGGGACCCAGGCGGCCAGCCTCGTTCGCTGCTTATGGTTTAAGGGGACTTTTGTCTCAGCAAATAAACATAGTATTGAGCTTCGAAATAAACCTGATACGTTTAGGAATTTGCATTGAAGTGTTTTCCTCAAAATGGATTAAAGACCTAAATGTGGGCGCCTGGGTGGCTCAGTCAGTTAAGTGTCTGCCTTCAGCTCAGGTCATGATCCTGGGGTCCTGGGATCGAGTCCTGCATCGGGCTCCCTGCTCAGTGGGAAGCCTGCTTCTCCTTCTTCCTCTGACCGCTGCTCCCCCTCCCTGTGCTCTCTCTCTCTGTCAAATAAATAAATAAAATCTTTAAAAAAATAAAATAAAGACCTAAATGTAAGACCTGAAGCCATAAACCTCCCAGAAAAAAAAAAAACATAGACCTTAATCTCTTTGGCATCAACCTTAGCAACAGTTTTCCAGACATGTGTGTTCAGGCAAAGGGACCAAAAGCAGACATAAACCATTGGGACTACATCAGAATAAAGGGCTTCTGCATAGGGAAGGAAACCATCAACAAAAAGAAAAGGCAACCAACTAAATGGGAAAAGGTATTGACAAGTGACATATTTACTAAGGGGTTAATACCCAAAATATATAAGGAATGTACACAACTCAACACCAAAGAAACAAATAATCCAATTAAAATGGGCAAAGGATCTGAATAGGCATTTTTTAAAAAAAAGACATACAGATGCTCAAGAGACACATGAAAAGATGCTCCACATCACTTACCATTTGGGAACCAGAAATCAAAATCACAATGAGGTATCACCTCACACCCGTCAGAATGACTAAACTCAAGAACACAAGGAACAACAAGTGCCGGCAAAGGTGTGGAGAAAGGTGAACTGTTGGCGGGAATGCAAACTGGTGCAACCGCTCGGGAGAACAGTGTGGAGCCTCCTCAAAACTTAAATAGAAGTACTGTAGGATCCGGTAGTTCTCTTAATGGGTCTTTATCCAAAGAAAATGAAAACACAAATTCGAAAAGATATGTGTACCGTTATGGTTATTGCAGCATTATTTATAATAGCCGAGATATGGAAGCAACCCAAGTGTCCATCAACGGATGAATGGGTAAGGAAGGTATGATACATTAAATATATAGGTAACGGAATACTACTCAGCTATGAAAAAGGATGAGATCTTGCCATTTGTAAGAACATGGATGGACCTAGAGGGTCTTATGCTAAGGGAGGTAAGTCAGATGAAGACAAATACCATGGATATTTATGGGTTCACTTATATATGGAATCCAAACAACAAACAAACAAACAACCACTAGAAGTGGACCCATAAATACAGAGCACAAACTGATGGTTGCCAGAGGAGAGAGGGACGGGGAACAGGCAAAATGGGCCCGGGGGAGTGGGGGTTCCAGGCTTCCAGTTACGGACTGACGAAGTCACAGGGGTGAAAGGACAGCACGGGGAACGCAGTCAATGGCATCGTCTCAGGGGTGCTCGGTGACAGATGGCAGCCGTATTTGTAAGCAAAATATCGAGCAGACAGTCTTGAATTCCCATGCTATGTACCTGAAACCGATGGTACCCTGCGTGCCAACCACTCTGCAATGAAAACTACATAAAGTAAAATGAAAAAAAAATTTCCCTGCTAGAAAAACGTTTTACATTTATTGCTGTTGTTCTGTTTCTCCTTTCTTCATAATTAACTCCAGGGATGACTGGCTTAGGTTCAGTTTCAGCATAAGGCCCGGGATTCGTCCTGTGTAACCAACTGACTCGCTATCTTAATTAGCTGAAGTGTGTGGAAGTTCTGTCTTTATCAGCAGCGTAAACACGTTCAATGGGCACAACCCACATATTTTTACTACCACAATGATAAGCTAGGATCTTTCACACCAGAGGACAATCTGTGCAATTCTTTGAAGGGATGATTCCGTGACCTGGACGCTGCCAGACTCCTTGCCTGGAAACCCTAACGAGACACTCAGGACAGCTGATTGACGGCCGTCCGAGACTCACCACGACCCAGGCGCTTGGAGCACAGGGAAGTGGTATTTGGAAATGCAGTCTGATGAAGGCCGTTAGTTGTCATGCAGGGTCAAGTCTCTAACAGGGCAATGGAGCTCCATTCTGAAGACCTTGATTACAGCCCAAATCTATGATCAAACAGCCCCTGGCAAGATGCATTGCACACGACTTGCTGGCCAAGTGCCGCGGAATCACTGGGTTTCAGCTCATTGTGGAAAACCCTCCAATTTACACTGGAGCAGCAAGTATTTCATAAAAGGAAGATATTCCTTACGCATGATCCCTAACAGCCTTCTATTGCAATAAAAATCACACTCTTTCTATATTAGCAGTGCTTTTAAAATTAGGAACCATCTTTTTTTTTTCTCTAATTTGCTGCCCATATCCGATTTTCTAGCAACCAGAGGTTTTGGAAGATGGGAAGTGTGATGCCGGCTGCGGTGTGCCACGAGATCTGCCCCCTGCCCCTGCCCAGCCCCACCACTGCCCAGGCACGGTGTCCTACCCTTAGCACTACTGCCGTCTGGGACTGACAGGCTCCTCGGGCCGGGGGCTGTCCCGTGAAGGGGAGGGTATGCAGCATCCTTGGTCTTTGCCCATTAGAAGCCCATAGCTTCCTCACCCCCATTGTAAGAACCAGAAATGTCTCCAGCCTCTCCCAAATGCCCTTGGTCTGAGGCCGAAGGGAACAGCCATGCTTTTCAGATCACATCCTCTTCCAACTGAGGAAAACCCTGAGGGCCCCCTCTGCCCCCAGCCCCAGGGCCCCTGATGACAGGGGAGGTCTCTGCTGTGAGTAGCTCACCATTCAGGGTCTCCCTTCTCCCGGTGAGTCCTGCCCCCTTCAGTCCCGTACAGGCGTTGATGCCTTGAGCGCACACCCACGGCTAATCCCCATCTACGATCTGCTTCCCACCGAACCAGCTGTGTACTACACACCGCATTTCCTCAATTCACAGAGATACACTTTTGTCACACTTTATCTTCAGGGAAGTCAGATAGTCCTCATATCGATGGCACGCTGTAAGTTAATGGGCAGCGTGTTTTCTTTCTTTCTTTTTTTTTTTAAGATTTTATTTATTTGACAGAGAGAAACACAGCGAGAGAGGGAACACAAGCAGAGGGAGTGGTAGCGGGAGAAGCAGGCTTCCTGCCAAGCAAGGAGCCCGATGTGGGGCTCGATCCCAGGACTCTGGGATCATGACCGGAGCCGAAGGCAGACGCTTAACGACTGAGCCACCCAGGCGCCCCTCGTGTTTTCTTTCTTATGGTACATAAAAGAAGCCTTAAAATAAATCCTGTTTTAGTTGATTAACTATAACAGATAAAATTACAATTTGGCATGAGAAAACAATGCATTAGCCTCCGATTATCCAATGCTTTAATAGAAATGCTGACCGGGAAAGTGCGAGTATAAATTAAATATCTGTGCTTGCTATTTTTTAACTAGTAATATTTTAGTGTAGCAATGATTTATTATTTTATATAGTATATTTAAAGTTATTAATCATGAGAAATGATTACTATGTATATATGTCTATATTTTAATAGATTATAAAGTGATAGATATAAACAAAGCTGCCGTAATTTTTTTGAACTCTATTTTCTCATGAAGTTACCTTCTCGGAAATATGTATGTACGAGCCAGTGTCCTGCTCCACGTTATGCTTACGTCCTTGAGGTCATGAGCTGTCTGCAACACTAACCTATGTATCCTGGCTTCTCTCGTCCTGAGCAAGACCGTGCAGAGCTACACTCCGAAGCACGTACCCCGAATACTACCTCTCTCCACCTTAGATATCTCAGCCACGTTGTGAGCAGTTCAGTGTAATTGCAGTCTGGTGGTACGTAATCGTCTCTGATCTGACATTGAGCAAGAGATTCTTTTTTCCTCTCCCAAATCAGTAAAGTACTAATATAATGCGGGTTTTTTTCAGCTTTCAAAATTGTCTCTAATTAAAACAGATGTGAATTATTTATGCATTAATGCTCCATTTACTTTTTCAAGATGTTTAAAGTATTTTGAGCTACAGTGAAATTTTCAGTGCTGAATTCTTCAAAGGTTTGCAGTGGGGCCACATGTATAGATTTCGAAAAGTAGCCATCATTCTCAGAAAAGACAAAAGTTTTAGAAGGTTGTTATGTAAAACATGGGCTACTTCATAACACATTCATATTAAATAGTCGTGGAAATAGTTTTCCAACGTGAGGCTAACACCCCAGTTGAATGAGAACAAACTGTAGAGTCAAACTAGAATTTCAATAATTGTATCTTGACAATCATGTGGTTTCCTAACCATTTCCTTGTGCGTAAAGTAACAGCCCTCTGCTAACGTCATTGGCGGCTTATCTCGGACATCATTAAGGCAGGTAACGTGCCCTCTTAAATACTCGGGCAGCCCAGCTCTGTCTGCGTGGGCACGAAACTCCACCTTCCAAAACCAACCACACCTAAAGACCTGAGATCCGGGGAGTTTTCATTCATAAGGCAAACGAGGAACTCTGGACCCAGCACCTGCGTTTCTAGCTCAAATAATGACCCAATCAAACGCAATTTAATTATCTTTAGATCACCATCAATGCGCGCACATTTCACGATCTGATCAGTTGATTATACAAAGAGGCCCCGAGACCGAGCGCTTCATCATCTCCGTTTTCAGCCAACAGTGAGGACACCGTATCCTCGCCACGAGACGTACTGACAGCAGCTCCGATGCTTTGTCGACCTTCATAAAATGCTCCTCACATCTACTCTCAGGTCACACATCACACGGTTAGTGACACCAGCACCGGCTATGTTTCCAACTGTTTTTATTGGTGCTGCAGGGGCCCTTGTTAGCTCTGTGATAATACTAGTTTAATTGAACCGGAGAATGAAATTGGCCCAACTTCCTGAAAAGTTGTTCCAGATACGCTGACAAAGGGAAACAAGAAGTGAGTAAGACAACGGCATTTACAGAGCAAGCAGAATTTCCTAAAATAAAATAGTTGGGTTGATTTAATGAGACCAGCTTGAAAAAGTGAGTGAAACAGTCTTGGCTTTTATTACATTTCGGTATATGCCTGTTTCATTGTAAAACAGAAACAAAAGCAAAAACTAATCACTATATTTTTTTTAAAAACTGCCAAATTCTGGGTTTTCACGAGTTCCACTTACTTTACAAAGGAAAAAAAAGTCTAAGATTTTTTTTCTCCAGTGGTGAAGAATTCGAGTTGAACAAGCGCATACGTTTTCTTTTCTTGCCTTTTCAGAGAAGAGGAAAGGGCATTAGAAACGCATGCAGTGGCTGTGAAGTCCTTCACTGAAGGATTTCTATTACAAAACGCAAGTGCACTCACTGAGAACTCAGAAAACAAGCCAGGGTTTCTTGATGTCACAGATACAGAAGGATATATATTTATACTAGGGGTCAGAGATAAATTATATGATATTTGTCAGCTGATCTGTTTTGCTCGTGGGGTCTTTCTTAACCAGGTACTGTAATAAGCGGCCTAAAGGAGCGATAATTGGGACACAATGTAACAAGTTAGAAATCTGCCCCTGCCGTGAATCAGTTTCAGTCAGCGGCCGAGACAAGCCTCCGTAGTTAAAAAGTAAAAATAAGAAGTGTAGGCAGGATCAAGGAGACTGATTATATCATTATTAAATTATTATTATATTGGTCTTAGCATTTTTCTTTTCCTTTATTTTCCAATTGACTGATGTTGTTCATTTGTGGGACTTATGCAAGGAAACCATCTGCCTATACGTAGAACCCCCGAAGTTACAGTGGCTCTTAGATGGTGATTTATAAGCTCTGTCAGAAACAGGATCTCAGGTTTCAAGTGTTTACCTGGCGCTCCCCTGGCAAACTGCTTCAGGCTTTTGAAGTCTTCCAAAGGGATTCTTAATTCAAACCCACTTAGCTTATGACAGCACAATAAAAGATGAATATTTTGGAAGTGTTAAGAGCGCTGAGGTTTTTGTTTTCGTTTATTAATTCTCTGAAAGCAAACATAAACCGGAGAACGTATTCTGCGAAGATACTAGAAGAAAAGATTTGATTGTCCCAAGTGATAACGCAAGAGAAAGATTTCCGATTAAAGTTTGTGAGTGTGGATGGCACAAGGGCAAACCCCGTGGTATTCAACCGCAAGTCCACGAGAACCGAAGCCTCCCCTGCATCTGGAGGCCAGGCTGCCCTCCAGGGGCCCTTCTCCCGGTGGACTTTCATGCGAAGGCCGCCGCTGACCCCGGCGGGGAGGGGAGCTGTCCTCCACGAAAGGGAAAGTGTGGTGAGGCTGTGTCGTTCTCTCGACCAACACTGTGTTAGGGTCGTCGTGGAGGTGAAATGCACACCAAGTTTTGGCATCGGATGTGTCCACGTGGTTAAAGTAGATCGACCCACTAATGTATAAGAGAGAAAACTCGGAAAGGACAGTCTCTAATAAACGATGGTGAGAAAACTGGACAGGCCCCTGCAAAACAGTGGGAAGACAGATCAGATAGACGATGAGGTGAAGAAAGTGTTAATTGTCTTCCTGGTGAAAACACTTCCACAGCGTACGTGCAGACCTAAGCACCACACTGTATACCTGCGATACGTTACAGTTTTATTCATCAGTTGTACCTCAATAAAGCTGAACTAGGAAACTGAATCCCCCGCAGTGTCAAATCCATATCCACCGAGAAAAACGAAGTACAATCTCTCTCATACTTCGAGTGTATAAAATAAATGCAAAAGTGACTCAAACATTTGGATAACGCTTCTTGCACCCTATTTAAAGGGAATACATTAGGGGCGCCTGGGGGGCTCAGTGGGTTAAAGCCTCTGCCTTCGCCTCAGATCATGATCTCGGGGTCCTGGGATCGAGCCCCACATCGGGCTCTTTGCTCAGCAGGGAGCCTGCTTCCCCCTCTCCCTCTGCCTGCCTCTCTGCCTACTTGTGATCTCTCTCTGTCAAATACATAAATAAATAAAATCTTAAAAAATAAAAAGTAAAAATAAAAGGAATACATTGAACCACCATGTATTAAATGTATTTAATATTTTATGAGAAAGGATGATTTTTAGATATCAGTTAAAAGATAGCTTTGTTTTTGACTCAAAGTAATGAGGAAATGCTCTACTTAAGATTGATCGTTAGAGAAACTGATATCTAAGAGATTCCAGTTATAGAGACTCACTAAGTCAGGATCACAGGGAATGTGAAATGAATCAGTCATTTGTGGAATTGCCTCTATGTGTCAGATGCTTTACTTTCTTTATCTCCAATTCCAGAAACTAGGTATTGTTATCCCTGTTTTATAAACGAGATTGAGGGAGCGTGTTCTCAAGGTCACGGTTAACTTTCCTCTTTCCTTGGCAGAAAAACGTATGCCTGGTGACCGAAATTAAAAAGAGGAGCACAGACATTCTGTCCTGCGGGGCCATTAGCTAGATGGATAGATGTGCCAGAGTAAATGGAAAAATCCATCTCAAATTTATATATAATCAGAAAGGATTACTGAAACTGGCATTGCTGATAGAGATAAGTGTAGGGAAGATTTTGCGTGCACTTTCCCTCAACATTTCAGATGGTACAGTCAGCCCTTCTCCACCGAACAACATTCTAAGCCACACAGAAAATCGTCACATCTGCCTTTGGCATAATCTACCAGGATCCCGTGTGCCTTCAGGGGTTTTGCTGAGATTAGGAAGCCAAAGAAACTAATATCAGCCTCGTCTAAAGCGTGCATTCCAGGACACAAGGGTGCTTCTTTGGTATCTTGAGGGTTTCCCAGAACTGTAGGTCAGGAACACAACGGAAGCCCCTCCCGACTCGTCTCCTCCCAACAGATTCTAAATCCCTCTCTGATTCCACCATTTGGGACTATTTTGTTTAGCTTAATGAAAACCGTAAAGTGGAGAAAGGAAAAATGCCAGCCCGCGGGTGGCCAGGCCAGTGAAGGGGGGTCTGAGGCGGGAGGGCTGGTCCCACGAATCCCGTGAAGTCCGACCCAGCTGTGGGTGTGGAGCCCTGGGAGGCGCGCAGGGCCTCTCACTCTGCCAAACAGAGAGCGGCCGGCCGGTGCGTCGTTACCTTCACAACGTGCTCCAGCCGGATCCACCGGCTCCAGCCTCCTCCTTGGGGGACCCTGTGGTACCTGTATTCCCAGATCCCCAGGCCGTTACATGGCTCTGAAAGCTGTGTTTTATTACCACGGAATATTCTTAATTCTTTCTTTTCTGTCTCATTTCTTATTTTTAAAAATATTTTCCTCTCATCCTGTTTTAGTCACTAACCAAATCAGTCTTATTTACTTGCAAGGCATTTTCAGAAATCCATATTTTGGTGACAATTATTCTATTTCTGTTCTATTTTCAGCTTTTACATGTATTTATATCCTCCTCTTAACTCCTTTCATGCCGATTTATTTAATTTTCCAATTTCTTCGGTAGAATTTCTGTTTTGGCACTTTAATGAGATTTTTTTTATCAAGGCATATGATGAGTTTTTATAAATTCTCTATGGACACACAGAGAATGCGTATTCTCTGGATACGCATAGAAATAGAAAGGGTCCCTATCCTATCTTCATGAAATGTGACTTGTTGATTAAGCGAGTCCCCAGCACGGGTGCTTATTGTTCCTATTTAATTAGTGCACTTCTGAAACAGTGTGTCATGGTTACACGTTATATAAATGGTATATGTTATTATTATAACTGTTGTTATAATTATATGTTATGTAATACATAATTATAACAACTATCTATGTAAGATGTATTACATAATATATATTATATATGTGCTATTATTACAACGTGTCACAATTGTTTTTCTTTTTCTCAAGATCTGTTTGCACACCAGGAAATATGTGCATCGGGTCTGCTCCCTTGTTGAGTTTGCCATGTTGTGACTTACCTTCTGTGTTGATCATGACTTCTGTCCTTCTATGTCCCAGCTCTCCAGACCATCCTCCCTCAGCAAATGTTAGCATCCTACCCCGTAATCTTTGCCTTTGTCCATTCACTTCAGTGTTACTTTGCCCTCCCCTGTGGTTCTTACGAAGAGCATCTTACCCGACTGTGCCTTGTGTCTGTCGGCCTGACTGGACTGCTCCGCCCTCAGTAAGGGATGCAGGACTGGCAGCCCTCCCAGCCCCGCGCGCCGAGGGATGGCAGGGGCTTCTCCCGACTGGTCAGTCCTGTGCCCTCAGGGTATCTGAGGTCCCTGGACACCAGCCTCCCCAGGCCGCGTCTCCGAAGCTTAGTGTGAACCTCAGGAGGAGCTGGGGTCACATCTCTCCCCTCGGGAGCCCACGGACCTGCCCCGCACACGGTTGGCAGGGCTTTGCAACTCACACAGAAGACGGAGGCTCAGGATGGACACTCAGGATACATCAGAACCTATGGGACCGCAGAGGTCGCGGTAACACCGGTGGGATGTGATCCACACAGAAGACGAGGCTCAGGATGGACACTCGGGATACATCAGAACCCATGGGACTGTGGATGTCTCAGTAACACCAGTGGGATGCGGAATCAGGGGAGCTTTGAGGCAGAGAAGATCTGGAAGGTGATGGTCAGTGGTGGGAAGCGCTGCCCGGTCGTCACAGAGGGACTGAAAACGGTGTCTTGGATTAAGCTTCAGGGAGGCTATCAGCACCGTGGGTAGAGCAGGTCCAGAATGGAGCAGAGGCCCGGTGGGAGTTATCTGAGGTCGGACGGCAGGGATGACCCCGGGGTGCAAACGCTCTCAGCCTAGCGGCCCGCCGACCGCTCTCCCGGGCGTGAGGTCATAGCCTGTCTTCAGCAGGTCTGCCCTCCCCCGCCGCGACCACCATGAGGGCGGACACCAGGAGGCCCCGCGCGCTCTTACCTTTCCTCGCCTGACTCCTGGGGACCCCCGCCCCCACCACAGGCTTCCGTCTCAGGTCCCAGCACGTGGGCGGGGCAAAGCCCACCCCACACCCTTATTGGGATCACAGGGAGTTTGTTTTGAAGGCTTTGTTTTGTTTCATTCTTTATGTTTTGCAACGCTGCCCATCAGAGAAGGGGAGAGTGCAGTGCTTAACTCACCAGGGAAATCGCACAAGTCACTCTTTCTTAAAACAACCTCATGTTAAACTTTATTATTTACTTAATGCATGTTCAGTGTTTTTTACTCTTTTAAATCATCCCCTCACCAGAGAATGAGATCTCTGACCTCCGAGAAACGTCCTTTAATACCTAGCGATGGCTACTGGTGGACTGCTAATGTCCTCAGGAGCCTGCGGTGACACGGGGCCCCGTCCGTTAGGCCCCGTCCCAGGGGTCCCCACCCAGATGGGGTCTGCCTTTCCACCCCACTTCACTGGAAAGTCTTGATTTCCATTTGTCTCAAGAGCAGAGCTCCGGGGGCTAGAGCTCTGTGCTCAGCACGCAAGAGGCTCAAGTCTAAGTACTTAAAAAAAAAAAAAAAATCACTTTGAGAAATGAAATGGGATTCTAAGAATCATTATATGAAAAAAATTAGTATTCACAAAAGTGCAGAGATTAATATAATGTACTTTTTACAGAAGGAAAGGAATGTTATTTTGTAATATGTGCTTCCATTTTTTAAACTACAGACATAAAATGTCCCTGATAAAGTTGACATTCTCCTTCCGCCCCTCTATTTGGGGGGTGGGAATATGGTATGTAATCCCCTAGTCCATGGCCTTACACATTTCTATACGTATAAGTATCCACACTATAGGTTTGTGATTTTGTCATAGGTTTCAAATGAAATCATACTGGGTGCGATGTCATGCAACAGACTTTCTTCCGCTAACGTTATCTTTCCCAGATCTACCGCTGCTGAGAAACTCATGTACGGTCCCATCACACGAGTGGCCCAGATGCTCCTTGCGTCCCCTCCTCCTCTCGGGGAGCCTTAGCCAGGAAGGCACGCTGTGGGGCTTCCTTCCCATCACCGTCGTCAAAGAGCTGGCCGGCCACTCCCTCTGCTGGGGAGCTGTCTCTGCTTTATGGTGGGTATTATATCCCCCCGAAGACACTTGCTTTGTTAGCCTTTTGTTCAAAATACAGACTTGAGGTACTAGGTCTGCCTCAGTTGTGATACTCCTCTGTCCGTTTCCTGGTGTGCGGGGTCCTTCCCATCGATGAGCCGCGCTGCTGGCTGGGATGCAGTTCTTGCCGTCTGGTCTTTATGGTGCTGCCTCCTTCTGGCCCCCATCCAACCCCTCTGAGCTCTGCAGAAGGAGAAGTGCTTTCTCTCGTGCCTCTGTTTGTAGGAAGTCATTCTTCCTGCTCAAACTGATCCTACAGTTCTACAGACGACACTATCAAGTATGTCCCCAGAAACAGTAATGCAGCGGTTTGACTGTTTAATATTCCTTTTACACTGCATGAGCTACGAACATAATAAACATGACGGAGAAGGGGGTGATCAGTGTTGCCGGTGACTGTAGCACGAGGAATTTACTGCAGAAATGGGACTGGGGCTGAGCCCTGCAGCCTGGGCAGGTTTGGGCGGCCGGACAGGAGAGAGACTGGGTGCCCAGAAGGGAAACGGAGGGCACAGCCCAGGGAGGAAGGCCTGGGAGTGGTGAGAGCAGCCAGAAGTGTTTTTCGTGGGAGAGGCTGCCCCTTATCTGTATAGATAAAGAAGATAGTATCAAACTTTGAGCACCTATCTTGTTGGATGCACAGAGCTCCCCACGGGAGATGCTGAGCCAGTATCCTGCAGGAGAGGAAGGAATCCAATAACAAAACAGAGATAAGAACAAATAAGTTGCAAATCCAACTACAGATTCCAAGTTAATTAGCTTTACCACTTCCATGTAAATCTGGACTCTGATCTTCAAGATAGAAACTTAATAAGTAAGGGACTTGAAAATAATTTCAAATAATTGTTCTTGTCAAGGATGATCATATTAAGGAGCAGGAGTTGAATTAATGAGAGGAATTGTCACTGGAGGCCACGAGGACCAGTCTCCAGGGGGGAGGTGGGCAGTTCCCGTGTAAGCAGCTTGCCCACGAGGACACGGCCGTCACCAGAGAGCGGCCTGGAGCCCGCGTGACCCCCCATCCCGCTCCTGGTCACCTGCTCGGGCACTGCTGTGCCCAGGGAAGGGACAGTCAGGCACTGCGTGGTCAGAGCCCTGGGTGGCCCGGGCCTTCCTCCAAAACTCACAAAGTAAGGAATTCCCAAAACATGTTACAAAGACCACTAAAAAAACTGACAACTGGCCCTCCTTCCTACAAGCAAATTGGATTTTTTCCTAAGGGCGTAATTAAAATAATTTTGGTGACTTTCTCCTGAAATGACTTGAACAGTGACGCTAATGTGGTCAGACAGAAGCGCGCGGCTGGATGAATGCAGACCAAGCAGCTTGGCGCCGGCCGGGCAGGTGCTGGGACCAGCCCTGCGGGTGACCTTGGCCTCCCGTGGGGCCCGCAAGCGCCAGAGCACGCTCATCGCCCGCCCCCCTGCAGCGTTCCCTGTCTCCAGGCCTCTCGGGGCTCAGCCTGCTACCAGCCCGCCCGGGGGCCACGGAAGAGCTGCTGTGGGGGGTGGGGGGACGTCCAGGGCAGCGCCCCAGATGTCTGGGTGTGCCAGCTGCACTCGGGTGCCGCTTCTCTGCAGTCCCGCATCAGGAGGACTCCTGCATCCTGTGCCCTCACCCCGCCCCCGAGCGCTCGAAACTGGGTCTTCACTCTGCAGCTCGCCGAATGGGGCCATTGGGCCCAACCCAGACCACAGACAATCTTGCTTGGTCAACACCATGCATGTATTAATATTTTACATGTTGCTTAACTACCAACATCTAGGAGTAAGCAGAACCTGCGTTTACTCAGTAATGGGTTTTCAGCTCCTCTGGAAATGCCAGCAGACCCTAAGGTTGACCCTGTTTTCCAGAAGCCTTCGACAAAGCCTTGGCTTCCTGCGCCCCTCCGGGCTCACCATGCCCCCAGGTGCCCTGGGCTAGAGGGCCCTCCCACCGGCCCCATGAGGGACTTGGGCCCCT
>CM053615.1:170754-186552 GCA_028646535.1 Procyon lotor | reverse complement strand
TCTGCATGGGAAGGCCGAGACCCCGGAGGCACATCTGAGTCCCCAGGTGACCCCTCTGCATGGGAATGCCGAGAAGGCCCCACTCAGAAGGCCGAGAAGGCCCCACTCAGACCTACAGCTGGAACTGCTCCCTCAACTCAACTTCCTGCCTCCCACTCTGGCCGATACTTGGTTTTTCCAAGTCCTTGTCTCTAATTTCTCCACCATCAACACGGCTTCAGATGGCACTGAGACCTCAGCTCCACTGACCGGGCCAGCCATCCCCCACATGCGTGAGGGCCTCCCCCTTCCCTGGAGGGCCGCATGCCAACCCTAGCCACTCATGGGACAGACCCCTTCAGACCCCACGCCCTCCTCCGGCCTCTGCTGGGCGAAACCACAGCCCCCGTAGTTATCGAGCCTAGCCCTCCATCTGTGTCCCGCCTGCAGGGAAGCAAACACGGGGGAGAAGACCCATACGACCCCTGTGATGGGTCTCATGCCATCTTGGAGCAAACCCACCTGCCCATCTGCTCCAGGCTCCTCTGGTCCTGAGCCTCCCGCTCTCCCACCGGAGTATCCCTCATCGTCTCCTCCTTCCTCAACCCCAGCACATCCGCCCACACCGATGACCCTGCTCCCTCCGTGGAGGGAGAACAGATTCACACTTCCACGTGCACACGTATCCGCATGACCTCCACACGCTCCTCCCCGGCCCATCTCATGGGAAGGGGAGGCCAGAAGTGTTTAGGGCACAGAATCGGACACAGAAGCCTGCACGGATCTACTCAACAGGGATGAGAATTTGACTCCGGGCCTCCCAACAATCGGTACAGATTACGTACATGATCCAAGCTGCTCATCACTTGCTCTGCGCTATCATTTCCCCATCTCCAAAGTGTAAGTCATGTGTACTTTTCCATCTACCAACAGGCCCCTGGATCCTGGATCCTACTCACACACTTTCTCTGCAGGTGGATCCTGAAGACGTATTTCCCTTGAATACTCTAGTACATTTCAGACCTTCTCTCTTCCCCAGGGATTAACGGTGGCATTGATAATAGAGGAAAACCACTTCCAGCAATAAGCATTATACGTGGCACATAATAGAAAATATTTTGGCAGGTTTTATGATGGAGGCAGACGTTGGGTTCCTAGAACTCTTAATCTCAGTCTTCTGTGGAGCCACTGACCCGTGGTTTCAGCTCAGGGTCATGAGATGGAGTCCCGTGTTGGGCTCCGCACTCAGCATGGAGCCTGCTTAAGATTCTCTTCCTCTCCCTCTGCCACTCCTACTGCTCACACTCTGTCTCTAAAATAAAAATAATAAAACCTTTTTTAAAAAAGAATTTTTAAACCAATCATTCAAATGTTAGCTGGGATTTCATTGCCCACTGGTAATATTTTTCAATTTGCTAAGAGGAGATCAGCCACACTCTTTGGCTTTGCCCTGAAGGGCTGACCTTGTGCTCCCCACTGACTTTCCAGAGAGAAGAGCTACCTTTCCCGCCCATGTCAGTTTGCCCCTCGTGCCTGGCACACAGCCAACACATCTTCCTGCCTGGCTCCCAGAAGGCTTTCTGCAAACATTACACAGCTGTTTGAGGTTTTCTTCTTCTTCTTCTTTTTTTGTTTGTTTTAGTATTATGACGGAGGGCACTGTTTAAGTCATGTAAGGTATAGATAAAATATATGTGTGTGTGTGTATATATATATTTAAATAAAAAATCTTCAGATGAGAAATTAAAAAGCTGCCTAATAATTTTTTAATAACAAATCTATTTTATCCTTCATAAGGAATAGTGGCTAATTCTGGAGCAATTACTCATCTCTTGCCACGTTTCATTACCTTTTTCCTTATTTTGAAAGATAGTTTTCTTTCTATTTAGGGACCACAGTGCACAGGTGACCCTCACACTGGCCTTCTCAAGCTGTGAGTCCTATTTCGAGTGCCCTCTAGAAAATGTTTATGTAGTGTCCTTCACAGAGGGCAAGAGGATCGATGAAAAACGCAGCGTCTCCTCAATGGAGTTTTGAAATCAAGTGTGTAGAAAAATCCTATATCACATTCTGCCCCCAGGTCTTGTTCTAATTTAATCACATTCATAGGAAACAAGGATATCGATTTCTATGGGCACCTTGTAATAACTTCAGGTACATAACATCACAAGGAATTGCAAGCCTAAGCAACATTGTATAACTAATGAATGCACAAAAATAAAACACTGTACGGACATGTTTAGAGAAATGCCAAAATCTAAAAAGACTAAATTGCTTCAAACCATACAACAAATACTCACAGACCTACTGCAAATAAGCATATTGGTTCTGAAACAAATATGAGCAATGCCTTCCCTTAAGCAAAAGTGATAAAATCGAATCTTGGGGGGGGTGCTATCAAGGACATTCCAAGGCTAAATTAAAGAAGGCATCTTTTTAAGAAAATCTGTTTAAAAATTAGTGTACAAAATTCAATCCTCAATTCTGAACATGTATACTTACATTTTTATTCCACTTGGTCATAAAATCTTGCATTTATTTATTTTTTAAAATTTATTTTTATTTGTTTATTTTTTCTGAGCAATGTCTGCGTGGTCTAAAAGATACCTGATTTAGGGACAAAACACATACTCAAGCAACTTTACTGGAACAAAGCTTATATGTGTGACTATCAAACAGGGACTATGTTGTCCTCCAGGGGACACTTGGCAATGTCTAGAGGCATTTTTTTGTTGCCACGGTTGTGGGTCAGGAACAGGAAGTGGGTACTGGAATCTGGTGGGTAGAGACCAGGGATGTTAATAAACAACCCACAGTTCACAGGACAACTCCCACAATGAAAGCAATAGATAACTCAACTTGCCAGTGGTGTTGAGGTTGAGAAACCTTGATAGAAGTATTGCATGCCTTGGTATGTCTGAGTAGTAGTGCATATTTTACTGATACCATATTTTGTTTATCTGCTCACCTGCTGATGACCGTTGGGTTCTTTCTAGTATTTGGTTATTATCAGTAATGCTGCTGTGAACATTTGTGAGCAAGTCTTTGCACACATATATCATTTCCTTTATGTTGGAAACACAAACACTTTAAGTTTTATGAATTCCTGTCAGTTTTTTCTTTTATGGATTACATTTTTGCTTATGTATCTGTTTGGTCTTTGCCCAACCCAAGCTCAAGATGAATCTCTCCCAGGCTTTTTGCAGAAACTATACACTTTTAGTTCTTATGTATAAGCCTATCATCCATTCGGGGTTAATTTTTAGGTGTGTTATATAGTAAGAGGCGACCTTCATTTTTTTTTTTTTTTTTGGCATGATGATAGCCAATTTTTGCCAGCATGATTTATTGGAAAAACTACCCCTTTTCCACTGAAGTGCTTTGGTACCTCTGTCAAAAAGCAACCATTTCTTTCTTATAATAACTATCATGTACATCTTCGTAAGTGTATCTTAAACTCTATGCATGTGTACTCATATTTTATCTCCCTTCAATTCTAAAGCTTAATAACATCTGCCACTTAGAGAGCATAGTGTAGATTGTCTGTGGATAATGTCTGTGGATAATCTACTGGGGGAAAAATTAGAAGCAATATCAATTCTAATTCAAAATATTGAGAATTGGAAAATATACTTTGGAACTGGGACTTTAACCTTTTGCTTGAAGTAAAATTATAGTCTACTGTAGCATAATTTTGTGCTGAGAAAATTTTTTGGATTTGTATTATTATCTCCTGTGATTAGTTTCCTGGAAATTAGAGAAACCCGACACATTTTCCATCTTATAATATATTCAACTTATACCGAATGTTTCTCTGACAGTGAGCTAAAAGCACATGCACAAATGTCAGAGGAATTTTGTCTAAATCTGAAGTGAAAGCTAACTGCTCTATGATTTCTGATTCTACCTCGAGTGAAGCCCAACTTGAAACACGGGGAGAGAATGTGACTGATGAGTGAAAACATGGCGGATCCCACAAACATGTGTCCCTTAGCGGTGCGTAGAACCTGTTCAAATCACAAACAAAAACCAAATCCAGGCAAATTGTATAAATCCTCTGAGAAGTCTGTTTTTGGACTTCTGCTCTTGATGGGTGAGCTGTGTTACATTTCAGGTCTGTGCCATTGTCCTCAACGAAGAGGGACATGCTTTCCCATCAATGCAAGACTGAGCCCCGGCTAGGTCAAGGACAAGATTAAGGGTCTCCTGGGGGGCTCAGTGGGTTAAAGCCTCTGCCTTCGGCTCAGGTCATGATCCCGGGGTCCTGGGATCGAGCCCCGCATCGCATTGGGCTCCTTGCTCGGCAGGAAGCCTGCTTCTCCCGCTACCATTCCCTCTGCTTGTGTTCCCTCTCTTGCTGTGTTTCTCTCTGTCAAATAAATAAAATCTTAAAAAAAAAAAAGAACAAGATTAAGTGGCTTCTGGCTTTTTAAGGAAAAAAAATCTTTCCATAGCAGTTTTGCTTTATTTCCCTTTTAGAAGTTTCCACCTGTCGTCCCTTTCTGCTGCCCCGAGTCTCCTTTCTTCACAGCCGTCCCTTCTGAAGACACGTCCTGGTGTTGCTCTGCAAATGCCAACAGAGCAGTGCAGACCACGACGGAGGTTTCCACAGAAGGTAAAGCCCTCCTCTACAACAGAACTTGCATCTCAGTTTTAAGAGACAAGGGCCATAGCTCAAAGCCTGGGTCTAATTTAAAATTTAGAATTAGGAAAATTATATTTTGGTGTTAGGAGATCAGAACCGACAGTGATTAATGAGCACATCTCAGTCGGGTTGAACTGACACGTGATGGAGGAGGGCTGAGCAGAGCCTCCCGGAGCACCTCTTGGAAGCTGGGCGTGAGCAAGCTCAGCTCTGCCTTCGCAAGAAGCCAAGAGCAGGGTTTCATCTGCTAGAACCCCCGGATTAGCAAGAGATTCACACCGTCATAGCAATAAGCAAACCAGAGCTGACAATCAGAAGACACACTCTTCCTGACGTTTTTTGGCTGTGCGTTGCATATTGAGCTTACTTTTCATACTGGTCTTGGTACTATCTTCACTTGTTTGACGATTTCTGTACAAACTGATGTACTTATGAATCCTGATAGCTGGGACAGTGATAGAGGACAAGATAAGTATTAAAACTGCTATCACGCTAGTAAACAAAGAGAAAGGAAAAACACGAAGAATGCAAATTATAAATTTTGACCCAAATAGAAACTGTACAGACATCATTGCTTAATAAGTCAGGTAAAAATTCCTTTCTCTAGAAACCAAGCATCTCCCATATCGTAAATTAGAAACAACAGAATGTCAGGAATTCTGAAGGTAAGTGGTGTTATTAAAACAGTTTACTTCTGGGTTCCCTCAGTCTTAAATTACAGCAGTTATGTGATTTTCCTAAGAGGATCCTTCTGTTCAAGGGATTATATTAAAAGTAAGAAAAAAGATGAATGTCAAATCTATGCTGATACAAATGCATATGCAAAAAGAAGCAAAACAATTTTAATTGCTTATATCATAAATTGAAGATGATAAAAGAACATTATGATTGGAATTCCACTCCTATCTTCAGAATGCAATGCGACATGCACTTATCTCTAAGACTGTGCACACATTTCCAGTTAATAAGAAGGCAGGCTTACATTATTTTAAGAGCATTATTTGGCACCATCACAGAGTGGTTAAATGCTATTAATATGCAAATAAAAGTGTACACATTTTAATAAATTTCTTTACAAAACTTTTATGACAGACTTTTAAAATACAATTATGTGGCATGAACATTATCAATACTTTTTGCCAAAATATTGAAGGGCTATTTATCACGTTCATTTGTAGGGAACACAGACTACTTGAGACCTGCAGCCGTGAGTGTTCTAACATATTGATGCCATTAGTTCTGCTCCTGGTTCTGAGCCCGGACTAGCACACGAGTCTAGTGAAACAGAAGCTACAGGCTGGAGTCTGGGCGCCAGCATTCTGAACCTCTTTGTAGGTAATCCTGATTTTGTATTTAATCATTCTCTTTGGAAATAATCATCGATTCACATGCCGCTTGAAAAACTACAGAGTTCTCCTCGGTGTATCTACCCAGGTGCCCCCAGTGGAAACATCTTACATCACTATTTCTTGGTTCTTTGTTTCAGCCAACTTTTTGAAAAATGCAGCTGCACAGAAAGTTACAAGGATGTACCGAGAAGCCCCACGTATCGGGACCCACTGTACCCCAATAGTTACACTTCACAGAATTGGGTGCTTCAATTTACAGCAGGTTGAGAGCTACCAAGCTACTCCAAGAAAAGTATTTATTCAAAGGATCGTATTGAGAAGTAGGAATGTCAAATCTATGATGAAGCAAATACATATGTAAAAACAAAAACAAAAGATTTTCCATTATAAATCAAAAGGGATTCACATAGGCATTAATTTATGTATGTTCCTACTGATTCAGAGCTCCTACTAGCAAAATGTGCATGTGGATTAGAACTTGCATTGTAAAAGTTGTGTTTCTCATTCTACCTGAAGGGGACCAAATACAACTCCAGTGGAGCCCAACAGACTCGAGCTTGTTTGGGTGCAACCGATCACTTGGGAATTCTGGGCACGGGCCCCTGAGCCAACAAGTGCCACAGTCTTTGGTCTGGCTGCTTCTGTCTTCAAGAACAGACTCCATTTTGGGTAAGAGAGGGTAACCTTTTCCCAAAAATCTGTTTGGCTTATCTATCCAGTTTTTGAATGTATCACCTTGTGTAGATCTTTTCATTGTTACTCTGGGTATTACATTTTGCCATGGGAAGTGGAGGAGAATTATTCTTTCCACTTTATAATTTGTCTTAAATATTTTATCCACATACACGGAAAACCACATTAGACAAGGCAGTAATTTTTGGCTTCAATTGTCAAGCACAACTTAGAAAACTCAAGACAAGAGGGTTATTTATATTGTACTTAGTTGCATTTTTAGTCTTCTGATTTTTCTCTCTTCATTCCTGAATCGACAACTTTAATTCTGTTGTCATCTTATTTCTGATTTAAGAACTACTTTTAGTTGCTCTTAACTAGATTTCTGTCTTTTTTGGAGTCTTGGCCCTGCGGACGGTCCCAGCGTGTCTCTGGGCTGACCACGGGAGGTCCTGGAACTCAGGCAGAGGGACTAGCACTTAACCCAAGAGACACCCCGAGGCGGTAGAGCTTCTGAAACAGGGCAAGGTCACGGAAGCTGTTTCAGGGTGATTATCTTCACCTGTAAAGATTGACATCTTGGATGATTGTTACATCTGCGAGACCAACTGAAATAATTCATAATGAGGGGCACCTGGGGGGCTCAGTCAGTTAAGGGTCTACCTTCAGCTCAGGTCATGATCCCAGGGTCCTGAGATAGAGCCCCGCATTGGGCTCATCAGGGAGCCTGCTTCCCCCTCTGCCTCTGCCTGCTGCTCACCTGCTCGTACCCTCTCTCTCTCTACCAAATAGATAAGTAAAATCTTTAAAAAAAAAAAAGAAAGAAAAAATAAGAAATATTTCATAGTTATTTCAATAAATATTTAAGGTCCAAGCTAAAGGGGGGGCCAAGTGGGGTTGGAGAATGAGCAACATATTGAGATCATCTAAAGGCAGGAAACCAAAATGTGTGTTTCATTGATTTTGAAAAGAGCAAGAAGGCATTCCTGGCTCCCACTTTCATCTCCAGGAAGAACTGTGTTAGACCCACCCATGCTAATTACCTGCTCTCTCCTGATTGTGAGCAGCGCATGAAAAGAATCACACACAGGGTCATTTTCCGAAAATAAAAGAATAATGAATAAAAGAATAATAAAATAATGAATAAAAGAATAATGTTATTAGCAAACTCTCCTTCGATTCAAAAAAGTACATGTCACTTGTCGGGAATGTGGGATGAACACTGAGCATTTATGAACGATCAGGGATCAGGAAAGAAGCCTTTATTGCTCTGCTCTCCAATCAAGGCTGGGAAGAGACAGAGGGTGGTCCGGGATTCGAACTCAACTTTGTGTAAATGACTTGGCCTTTCTCCCTGGGAATGCATCGCTTGACCTTGAATGCAAGGTTGCCTGATAGAGGAAATTGCTGGGGCTGCGAGTGGGGAGTGTGGGACCCTGAGCTCGCGCGTCCTCGAGCTGGACCCTCTGGTAGAGCAGAGACCACTACCGCTCACGGCTCTGAGAGATCCGCGGGGACGTCCCCGGCCGGCCACATTTGCACAGGGTACCGAGTATGGGTGTCCCCAGGAAGAGACCGTGTCACCACAAGACATCTACCCTCCCCTGGTCCACACAGCATCTGGTGGACAGAAATGCAGAAAGAGGAGAGACGCCAGCAGGCTGCACAGGTCCACACGAATGACCAAAGCAGAAGCATGTTTTACTGGCCTCTGTTCATCTAGTCTCTTTGAGGTATGAAATTAACATCAAATCCTTAAAACATTTTGGTCCTAATGAACAGTGATTTCTTCCCAATTGAGATTTGCATTACCACATTTTTGCAGTGATGTTTTGTTTTAAAGTAGTGCCGCAGTGTATTGAGACAGAACACAGTCTATGAGAAAATGGACTGGGGGACGTGCATTAATTACTGGGAAATGAAGTCTGGTTGAGCAGGTATGCATCCTCCAGCACTCTGCCTCACAGCACACAGCTGTGCACATGTTCGCGGTGCAGTCTGCACCCAGCTTGCGGGAGGGCGGGAGGCAAAAAGGACCTGGTCCTCCAACTAGACGGGATCTGCACTCTCCCACCGACTGCTGCTTCTGGTCACAGGGCTGAGAGCAAGAGGCAGATGCCCACTGTCGCTGCAGCTCCCTACGTTGCCGCAAGCTCGTCCCCCTCCAGCTGCACTGCCTTCCGTGGGACTCAGAGGGTGGTGCCTTTCCCACCTCTTCTTTGTCCTCCTCTTTTTCCCTCTTTAAAAGAGACAGACATTGAAAATTTAAGACATTCGAAAACAGCTGCATATTCAGGGAAAACTAAAGGGTCACTGCGCATGCTCAAGGGAAGGTGTCGGCTGAGAAAGACTTGAGGAGACCTTACGTTTACACCTCAGGCTGATCTTCAGCACAGAGACATACCACAGTGCTCTAAAAATAAACCACAAGCCAACAAAGTCAGCAAATGGCAGGGAAGGTGGAGAACCTGGCTTCTAGAGTTATCACGTTATTTTATTCAAATGTTCAGTTTTCAGCAACAACAAAAAAATCATAAGGCATGCAAAAAAATTGGAAAGTATAAACTACTCAAAGGAAAAAAAATAAAGCCACATTAACTGTCCCTGAAAGAGACTGCTGGTGGGTCTACTAGACAAAGACTCAAAATCACTGTCTTAGTGACGCTCAGAGAACTAAAGGAGACACAAAGTCAGGGAAACAGTGGAGGAACAAAGCAGCAACATCAACAGAAAGATGGAAACCTAAGGAGGAGCTGAGCAGAAATTCTGGAGCTGAAAATTACAATGACTGAAAGGAAATTTACTGGGAGGATTCAAGAGCAAATTTGAGCAGGAAGATGAAAGACTCAGTGAACTTGAAGAGAGGACCATGGACGTTATCTGCTCTGAGGAACAGAAAGGAAGAAAGATTAAAGAAAATAGAGCCCACAGGACCTATGAGACAATATTAAGAGGATCAACACAGTTCCAGTGGGAGTCCCAGAAGGAGGAGGAAAAGGAAGAAGAGAGGGAAGAAGGGAGGGAGGGAGGGAGGGAGGGAGGGAGGGAGGGAGGGAGAGAGAGAGGGGAGGTCAAAGAGTCACAGAGACAGAAATTTTTAATTTCTCCTAGAGTCAAACATAATTATAAATGATACATTTTGAGATTCTGTGCCCACAGACTCACGATGTAATACAATAGGAATGAACTCTTTTTAATTACAATGATCGAAATCTGTGGCAGCTTCTAAACTGTGGCCAAGCCTTGCAGAACCCAAGGAGTCCCCATGGCTTGCGTGTCTAGTGGAGCCGTCACGTGGTGCCCCTGTGGACACATGGATGTCTGCGGACAGAGTTTCTGTGGTATTTCTGTCCCAGCAGCTACCTGTACTTGTTTGGGAAAAGCTTAAAAAATTGGCAATCTCATAACAGAAAAAAAGGGTATCTTGGCTTTTTTCGTGCTCTCATCAGTGAACCCAGCACCGTGGGGCGGGGGTGTGGGTGTAAAACATTCCCCAGGAGCAAAGAAGGACTCAAGAATCAGAGGATGAGGGGCACCTGGGGGGCTCAGTGGGTTAAGAGCCTGCCTTCGGCTCAGGTCGTGATCTCGGGGTCCTGGGATCGAATCCTGCATCGGGCTCTCTGCTTAGTGGGGAGCCTGCTTCCCCCTCTGCCTGCCGCTCCCCCTGCTTGTGCTCTCGATCTCTAATACATAAATAACTACATAATCAATAAACAAATTAACTCTTTAAAAAACAGAATCAGAGGCTAGGAAGTGGACTGAACATTGGTCATATTCTCCATACGCACCGACAGGTCAGCTAAACTGTAAAACAATACATTTGGTGGATGTTCAGTTTACAGGGGAATCCCCCAGGTTGGAGATCCGACAGCTAATACACTGAACATTAAACGAGCAAACCAGTATACTACAAATCCCTCTCCCTCCTGCACATCCTGGGGATTGCTTTTTTTTTTTTTTAAGAATTTATTTATTTATTAGAGAGAGAGAGACAGGGGAGGGGAGCATGAGAGGGGAGAAGCTCAGAGGGAGAAGCAGACTCCACGGAGCTGGGAGCCCGATGTGGGACTCGATCCTGGGACTCCGGGGTCATGACCTGAGCGGATACTCTACATTCTCACTGAAGGTCTCGCCCCTCCCGTGAATCAGACACGAAGAGACTTCCTAGGGTACTCAGTCAGGCCTTGGAGTCCGTGCGTCTCTGCCCTCTCGGCCCTCCCATCGGTGGCTTGTGGTGCAGTGACAGGAAATGGCACGATCCTCAGGTCAGTCTCTGCACGAGATGGAGTGTCTCCCACAGTTAAAAAGGAATCCCAGAAATCTCCCTCAAGCAGAGAGAAGAGAAGGGCTGAGGGACACCTTATCTACGAAACTGCTTTTCTGAAGGGTAGACTAGAACCTACAATATGAGGTATTTTTCTTCCTGTCGGAATCACTGCTTTCTGTCATAGTATTTGCAAGAGTGAAGCAAAGACAGAAACACATTACATTTCCCTAAATACCCAGCAGGTGAGTCTCAGTCCGTGAGGATAATGACAAGCTGAGTTGGATCATCAGTAGGACCTTCCTACTTTATTTCTTTCTTGGTGAAAAGGTAGGTCCTAAAGAACTTTAAGGGACCTGCCCAATGAAGAAGATTGTATTTGGTGTTCACTGTGGTTTAAATCATGGACTGCGTGTGGGGAGATTAATTATAACAATGGCTTCAGTGTGGGGAAGGTTTCTGCGGTGCAGTTGAGTTAGACTACCTCAGAACTGGTTTATTCTGACCCACTGAAGCCTGTTTTATTAGCTCATAAAGAGGATAATTATTAGTTGACCTTTGTCTGCCCTTGAAAGTTCGGTCCAAAAAATACACAGTTTAGTAAATTAAGCTAATTTAACTTTATGATTTGATTGGTTAACAGCATGTGAGTAATACAATTTACTCATAATATTCCAAAATTTCCTCTAGGGTTTTCTTTTGTGTGTGTGTGAAATTACACTCCTTTTTCAATATTGCAACGTTTCCTTATATTTTAAAAAGGTTATTTCTTGCGTCCACGGTAAGTCTTTCACAACCCATCCCTAATATGAGGGGGTGGGGGGAGATGTTTCCATAGAAAAGAAAGCAGACCTTGATTTTTCATACAAGGTGAAAAAAAAAATTAGAGGCCCATCTGCTGAGCTGGTTCTCACGTGCCCAGGAGGAAAAACAAAACTAAAGACCACGTCAAGAGAAGTGTTGTCTATAGGGTCTGTCATGTATGATTTGTAAATGTATCTCCAGCAAAGTGAGGGCAAACCCCCTTTCCCTCAGCTGCCTGTAAATAACGCACATTTTTGTGAAAAGGCTCTCCTTTAAGAAATGTAGAAAATTGATTCTGATGGGAAAAGGAAATATAACTCATGAGGGAATGGAGGAGAAAATGCACAAGGATGATTTATCCTGTCCCATTTTATGTCTCGATATCTAGAGCATCGAGGAGATGCACGCCTGACCATGAATAAAGACAGGTTGGCCAACACGGACATCTACCCCGGGGTGCACAGAGTGGGGCCACTGAGCTCCTAGCCCCCCATCGGGCTGTCTTGCCCTGGAACAGACACGCACATGGACTAGAGCCCATGTCCTACCTAGACTGACCCTTTTGCCTACAGATGAGCAAACTGAGTCCTAGAAAAGGACCTGACCTGAATTTCGGAACGAGCTAACTCTGACACGTGGATGGGCGAAGACAATCCTACGATTGCTCGAGACTCACCAACTAAGCTATGCACGGGGTCCGATTAATCTCCCATGTTTCAAAGGAAAAATGTCAGTGAGAACGGAGCTGGAGTGCACACACACGCACCGGGGTAAATGCCGCTCGAGCACTTCCCTGGGCCTTTATTTATGATCATATTGTCAGCATCTCACCGAGGCTGAGTCTCTGCCCGCTGGCTCGGGGCCTGGGCTCTGCCCGTGTTTCTACGTTGGGCAAAGTATCCTCACGGTGACCCACCTCTTCCGCATCTCCTGGGCCACAAGGGTCTCAGTGCGTGACTCCCTGGTCCCCTGCCCAGTTACGGTGGTGCCCAGCCCTCCACCTTCCCCACCCCTTGCTTCACCTGGCTTCACAACCTCTGGATTCCAACATCCGGCCGTTGTGCTCATTTGTGACCTGCGTGGGATTCCACACAAAACAGCTTCGTGAGAACAGGATTTTCTCTTTCGTGTCTCCGTTGACTGCCCTGTGCCCAGAGCCCAGGCAGGGGCCGGGCACGGTGAGCCTGTGTGTGTTTCAGTTGAACGACATGGAGCGCCGTGGGGGGTTCTGCTGGGACTCGTGTTGGGACGTTTTCTCTTGTCTGTGCGGAAAGGGCCCCGCAGCACCTCTCGCCCGAGAGGCGCGTCCGTGTGTGTGAGAAAGTGTCTCCGCGGCAATGACTCCTTCTCCTCCCCCGTCTCACACACCTAGGTGCTCTGGGGTGAGAAACACTCCTCTGATATCACGCATTTTCCCAGCTTTATTGGAGCTCAATACACGGGCACCTGCTCTTCTTTCTCTTTGCATTTCTGCTAAAACAGCTCCACTTTGAAGGAGCAGGTGCCGAAGTGGAGCCTGAACAGGAGAGGACGGAGAAGGCACCCAGAGAACAGGGTGAGAAACGCATACGTTGATCTACCGAAGTAACAGATTTCCACACGAGGAAGTGCAAACTCGGGTGTCTTGAAGCAGCCGTACATTCCAAGGGTTCTCTGTCAAATAAGGGGGACCCGAAGGCCTCGTGGACCCTAGACCGCGTGTTCACGCGTCGTGCTTGACCTTACACTTGAAACAAAAGCAGGGCTGTTCTTGCAAATAATGGGCTTCGGACTATTCCCTTTTCGAAGGAGCTGTCTTTCTAAACCTGACCCTGCTATTAGCATATAAAAAACAACTCAGAACTTAATACAGAGAATTCGTATTCAAAAGGGTCATTGCATGAAGAGGAGAGAAGCCATTGCAGTGTTGGGAGGGGACAATCCAAACGGCAGAACCTCTGGCCAGAGGATCTGAAAACATCCCCTCCAGGGGTAGGACTGAAAGAAGTGTCTTCTACGGGGAGGAGAGAGCGGGATGCAAAGAGGACTGGGAAGAGGGGAGGAGGGCGGCGGGACGGACAGCGGATCCCAGGCCAGCACACTCCCCGGGCAGAGGCTGGTCAGAGCCCGGGGGAAGGACGGGGACATCACCACGTCAGATTAGTTAGTGCTTTGTTCTGACTGACCAGGGGGATGAGAGGGTCAGCCAATTATTTACCAAACAAGGAAGGGGAACTTGGGGGGTCTGTGTCTGGTCTGTCACAGGGAAACAAGGGGGCGTCTGCCAGTCCCACCTGAGCCATCAGTGGGAGGGGGGTCTTTGCTCTCCCGTTCCGGACCACTAGAGGGCCAGGGCTTCCTCCTGCCTGCGGTCTTCCCAGATCTCGGGGCCCTATAAAGGTCACATTGTCGGTGTTAATACCTGATCACGAACCACACGTGGGACAGCTGCAGACTGCAGACCCTCCCTCAAGGAAGATTCCGGGTTAGGTGCCAATTTTCTGTTGACTGCGGATGTTTTTAATGACGTGATATCCTGGACCTTCTAGTGTGGTCCAGACTCAAAGGGATCCCTCCAGCATAAGATGAACCCGGGCTGAACCTCCGAAAAACTACAGGATGCCCTAAATACAGGGATGATTAGGAACCCACGTCGTAAGAAGATAAATGTGTCACGGAAATGCCTCGGGCAGCTTCCAAAGCTGTTTCGGGCCATCGTCCCCCAGCTGCTGGTGAGTTAGTGGACCCGGAGCACCATGGAGCTCTGAGGAGCAGCAGAACCCTGAAGACTGACAAAGAGCTGCTTCTTAAAGCCAATAACTGATTTTCAATTTTCAGTCGAAGGTTGAAGATTTTCTACAGGAAACCTATGGTTTCAATCCTCAGTCTTCTAAGCCTCAATCTGAAAGGAAGCCTATGTCCTCACACTGTAGTTTTTCTCAGCATTAATGACAAAATGCTTGCCAAGATCCCAGCCAGGAATATCCACGGAGAGGGGCCGTGACCTGGGGTCTGGGGCATTGCCTGTCCCTTCTGGGTCGCCTCCGACACTCTCCTGCTCCTGACGCGCTCAGCAGCAGACTTCAGAGGGGCGGGCGCTGGGTAAGTAGTCTCCCTGACGACTGCTAAGTTACCCACTCACTTCAATCCTGAATCTCTCCCCGGAAGTTTCTTCCGGGGATGGGGGGGGTTTCATATTCCTATTTGGGTCCCCAAAGTAGAGCTGACAGGATGCCCACCTATGGCAGCCAGTGTCTGCGGCCCAGGATTATCTTCTCAACTTGTCCTCAGAAGTTAGCAAAGAAAAACATTTTTTCAATTACTATGCTATCTGATCACTGCCACGGCTGAAGAAAACTGCTATTTTCTAAAGATTTTTATTTATTTATTTGTGAGAGAGAGCGAGCAAACGCAGGGAGAATGGAAGGCAGAGGGAGAAGCAGGCTCCCCGCTGAGCAGAGAGCCCGATGTGGGGCTCAATCCCAGGACCCTGAGGCCATGACCTGAGCCGAAGGCAGACGCTTAACTGGCTGAGCCCCCCAGGTGTCCCAAAAACTGCTATTTCTAAACCACTGATAACACATAGAAACAGTTCCACTAAAGAAGCATTGTTTCTTTGCTTAGGTGATAATCATTATTCTAAGACTTGCATAGTTACAGATCTGATTTGACCAAGGAAGCACAGTGAAACCTTTTGCTTCAGATTATTAAGAAGAGGATTGTATTAGACGCATGGCAAGGCTAACATATACATGGTAAAGAATGACCTGGTTTTGGATGATTACCCTCGGACTCTGTTTTGAAGGTAATGTGTAACTCTTCTACTTGAGAATGATACAACTATCTGCTTTTTGGGTGTTGAGTTTGAGGAGTTCTCTCTCTCTTTTTTTTTTTTTTTTTTTTTTTTAAGATTTTATTTATTTGACAGAGAGAAACACAGCGAGAGAGGGAACACAAGCAGAGGGAGTGGTAGCGGGAGAAGCAGGCTTCTCTGCCGAGCAAGGAGCCCGATGCGGGGCTCGATCCCAGGACTCTGGGATCATGATTTGGGCCGAAGGCAGACGCCTAACAGCTGAGCCACCCAGGCGCTCCGAGGAGTTCTTTAT
>CM053615.1:92872-170254 GCA_028646535.1 Procyon lotor | reverse complement strand
TGTGTGTGTGTTGTTTTGTTATTAAGGAAAATTTATTTTATCACCAGAGTGGTATGCCTGTTCAAAATGAAAATTTGGTCCATGTTTACGTCATGAGGAAAAAGGAAGCAACATTCATCGTCTAAACACGAATAAAAGGGGCGCCTGGGGTTTCAGTCCTCAGGCCTCTGCCTTGGGCTCAGATCAGGATCTCGGGGTCCTGGGATCAAGCCCCACATCGGGCTCTCTGCTCAGGGGGTGCCTGCTTCTCCGTCTCCATCTCCCACTCCTGTGGGAGATGCTTCTGTTCCCTCTCACGCTGTCTCTCTCTCCATGTCAAGCAAATAAATAAAATCTTTAAAAAAATAAAAATAATAACTAAATAAATAAATACGAATGAAAGCATACTGCAACCACTTTTGCTAGTGACTGTCATTTGCAAAATCCTTATATTTTCTCCAAGTAACTATTCATTCTTTCTTCCAAATGAGGGCACAAGGATTCTGAAAGGTAGAGTGAATCTCAAGAGATATCATGGAAACACCTGTAGATCTGAATCTTACCTGCGATATAATTGTAAGATGCTTTTCAAAGTCATGGTGTCTGGAATTCACAACTAACCCCTGTGATTAAGTAAAAACTCCTGATTTCGCATTGCATCACGGAGAGTATCTGAAGTACCTGAGTTCAATCCCCTTAAATGGTCTGTTAGCATCTAAATATTTGTGTGATAATCGATTTTTAAATTATGCAATAATTATACTCCTAGCTTGCTTAAAACCACGTTACAAATAATTGTTTTAAGTCGATGAAGATTATTTTGCAAACCAGCAGCTCTTCCTCATTAAAAAATTTAAAGTTGCTTTAAAAGCTATTTTCCACAAATGTTTTGCAAATTAGAATTCAATTCAATGTAATTGCAATTCAATAAAAGGAGAACACGTATTTATAGATATGAGCCCAAATGACCAGACCTACGGGGTGCACGCTTACCTAGTGTCCACACCAACAGGGCTAAAGGAACTAGTGGCTGGTTCAGAATCAAAGGCCACATCTCGGGGCGGGGGGGGAGATGTATGTAAAATATTGGCTAAAGTTGATTTTGACCCTGACTTAAAGTATTTTACTTTGTAAAACATTCATTATTTTTTTTTGAATATTTAAAATAGATCCAGGAGTGAGTACAGAAATAGTGGGGGGCTTTTTCCCTCCTTTCACCAAATGGATAATTCAAAGGAATATTTCTTCACACAAGGAATTTGTAAAAGGGAACCGCTAGGTGGTAAATATGGCCAGATGTGGAGAGAGTTGTTTCACGGTAAATTGCCCACATCAAGCATCTTGCTTTTACATGTTATGTAGGATCCCATATGCAGCATGGATTGGTTCTTTAAATATTTTTAATGCCATTCATGTATATAATTGTATACATACCTATTATGCTCATAAAGATCATTGAAAATGTGTGCATATTGATCACAGGGGATGGGGCCTGGGACTGCACTGAGGAGGGGGCTTTGCTGTCACCAACTGTTTGCATTTCTGCATGACAAGAGACACACACATCATTTGCACAAATGTGTAAAACTGGGGCCCGCTGTCTCTAGATCTGTGGGCCTCGCCTTCTCCTGATCAGTGACTGCTGTTTGGCAAAATTCCTCATCTATTTACTTTCCCTGTTTCGGATCAAATTGTGAGTCATAGTTGAAAGAGTCTTTTCAATCTTCTAAATTTTTTCAATCTTCTTTAGTAGCAGCTTAGGATCAGGCTTTACTAGCAGGTTATGTCAGTGAGGAGGAGGAGAAATTAAATCAATCCAGGTATAGAAGAACCACTTTTATGGGGCGTCTGGGTGGCTCAATGGGTGGCTCTGCCTTCAGTTCAGATCATGATCTCAGGGTCCTGGGATCGAGCCCCGCGTCGGGCTCTCTGCTCAGCAGGGAGCCTGCTTCCCCCTCTCTCTCTGCCTGCCTCTCTGCCTACTTGTGATCTCTCTCTCTCTGTCAAATAAATAAATAAAATCTTTAAAAGAAAAAAAAAAAGAACCACTTTTTCAAATCTGTCTACCATCCATCCAAATGATCCACAGCTATTTTTCATTAGCTGAAACTTTTGTTCAAAATAAATACATAAACAAACAAACAACTTACTCCGCAGGTCTACCCCTACATTGGTAAATATCTCTGAAAATCCATTTAAGGCTTGGTACTTAAGTGACATATATATTTCTGGGTTTTTATGGTCATCTTTCTTTTTTCTTAACTTTAGTAAGAGCTACAGGAACAAAGTAGGCAATATGGATTCCTCACATTAAAAAAATACAGCTTTATGCTATCACCCGATGGCAAAAGCATTGTGAATAAATCGTATTTGGGGAAGGAAGTGACAAGAAATAAGGTCCAAATGAAAGTAACATACAAGCACGTAAAATCACCTTGGCGCTGCTGCTGAGCTGAGGGCCCTCCTCACCCCCACCCCGTGCGAGTGGACCACGACCTCCCCTTAGTCCAAGGCCGGCAGAGCACCGGCTGCCCTGCCCTGAGACCGGCCTTGCCCGTGAGTGGACCGCTTCCCGCAGTCTTTCCAAGGCCTTCCCCATCTCAAAGGATGACTGGTTTCCAGACTTGGGCTGGGGTGCACGTGAACGCAGCAAGGCTCTGTGCCGAGAAGTCAAGATCGAGGCTTGGTCGCTGAAGTATCACTCCGCACACCCCTTATCCTTCCCTCGGTATCTTTTAATGCAAATCGACAGAACATGCTCACGTGAGAAAATTGTTTACGCTAAAGAAATAAAAGTTTTTCTTGGAGGAAATCGCGTGTTTCAAATATGATGTCTCTCTGAATATGATCTGCAGGCTGTAACTAGTTTCCCTGAATGTGATGATGTTCCAATAAATATGAAAAAGAGTGTTTACTCAACAGGTAGAGAACTTCGGAGGTCTGTGTGGAAAATAAAATGATCATTCCATCTGGTTTTAAATGTATTTAAAGGGTTGTAAGTCAGTGTACCCCTGGCCAAGCAAACTGTCCCTCAGAGAGAGAAGTGAAGTGGAGTCAGTTTGGGGAGGGGCTCTCACTGCCATGGTGTTTAGGGCTTGTGACTGAAATGGCCTCCTTTTTGCTGGAATGATGTTTCCCTTTAGAAACAGTGGTGGGATCTGTGGTTCAGTTTGTTCAGCTTTGCTCTGAGTGTTCCTAGAGCAGACACGAGTGTACCACAGCCGTGGAAGAGTAACACACAGAGGCCGCCCCAGCCTTGTTCTAGCGAATCTGGAGACGGGGATTGCAGGCAAAGAGGAGGAAGCCCCGACCCCATAAATACAGGGCCGATGGCAGCCCCCCGGCAGCTGGCCTGTGACCTCCCCCTGCGGGTATATTTCCTGCTTTTCTGTTTGCTTTTATTAGTGCATGATTATTACTCGATTTTTTGAAGACTCATTCTGCTTCCTTTACAAAAGTGGTATGTAGGGGCGCCTGGGTGGCTCAGTCGTTGAGCATCTGCCTTCGGCTCGGGTCATGATCCCAGGGTCCTGGGATCGAGCCCCGCATCGGGCTCCTTGCTCAGCAGGAAGCCTGCTTCTCCTGCTACCATTCCCTCTGCTTGTGTTCCCTCTCTCGCTGTGTTTCTCTCTGTCAAATAAATAAAATCTTTAAAAAAAAAAAGTCGTATGTATTACATTGTTCATTTGTTCCTGAATGGAAAAGAAAAAAAAAAAAGTATGGGCCAGCGTCTCACTAATTAGAAAAATCTGTTGCTACATAAAACTGTACAAACACTAAGTAAGTGTTTTGGCATGCTGGGGGAACATTTAAATAGCACCACGTGCTTTCCTCCAACCCCTTATTTCACTGTTTTTATTTATTTATTTATTTATTTATAAAGATTTTATTTATTTATTTGACAGAGAGAGAGAGAGACCACAAGGAGGCAGAGAGGCAGGCAGGGGGGGGGGGCGGGAAGCAGGCTCCCCGCTGAGCAGAGAGCCCGATGCGGGGCTCGGTCCCAGGACCCTGAGATCATGACCTGAGCCGAAGGCAGAGGCTTTAACCCACTGGGCCCCCCAGGTGTCCCTATTTTACTGTTTTTAAATGTGTGATGTGGTTGCCTTTTTCTTCTGCGTTGGCTGGGCTCATCTCAACCCTTTCGTCTCTGCCAGTACTTTTCCCCACTGTGTCTGTGTGCTCCTCCTTTACCATCACTTACTAGCTCTGTGGTGGTTTTTAGCCATCCGGTCTTAACTGAAAATCTGCAAGTGTCTCTCTTCATCTTTCTGATTTCACCAGCTCATCTTTATCCCCGTTACTCATTAAATCTGTATTTCCTCTAAATTTACTATGGCCTAAAACATTTGCAAGGAATTCTCTTCTTCTTCAGTTGCACGTGCTTCTAGACTGATCTCATCATGGCCACTTACCCCTTCTCCCTACAGTGCGTTTGCCCCGAGCCCTGGTTTTCCTACCCTTGCTCTCACTGTAACCTGGGGTGTTATGAGTGCTCCTTGCTTCCCCCTCAACCTTCCCTGAGGTGAACCTGTGACCTCCAGCCTGCGGCAGGGGGAGGGCTCTGTGCAGCTTCTTCCGAGGCAGCCGGGGGCTCCTTCTGCCTGGTCTGCACCCGCCCACTTCTGTGCGCCTCAGCATAGGGCTCCCCACGGGCGCCGGGCCCGCAGCGGGCACTGCCTTCTCCCGAGCCTTGCTCCCGCCCAAGTTGGGAAAGGACCCTCTGGGTCGGGGAGCCGACTTCACCCGGGGTCCTGGGGTCTTTTTCCAAGGACTCTGGATATGTTGAGAAGACCTCTTCTCACACTTTGTCTTCGGTTTGGCTGAACCTTCTCGTGGGCCAGAGAAATGTGGGAGCCGACCGTCTGCATCTTTTCCTTTTTTTTATTTGAGCGCAGTGGCCAGAACACCCTAACTCAGAGGCCTTTTCGGTCACTGGCTGCTCCCAAAGGGCTTCTGCTCTCTTGGACACGCATAAACACGCGTCTTCCCCTACTGCTCCAACCCTTCTCCCTTTACCTGTCCCCGTTTTGCTGGAGGACACTGAGAGTTTCCTTCACGTGAAGTCCTCCCCAGAATCCTGGGGACGGATCTCGGTGGGTGCGAGGCCCTCGTCTCAGCCGTGTGGGGGGAGCAGACCTCAGAGCGCACAGTCGCTGGGCCTTGGCAGGGTCATCCGGGCTGGACAGCTGCCTCTTCCCCCCAGTGCCGCTAACTGGGCTCTAAAGTAGCCGAGGCCCTCTCCCCGCCGCCATCTGACCGGGGGCGCGGGGAGGGCAGGAGCGCAGGGTGCCCAGGGGCGCAGGAGCGCAGGGTGCCCAGGGGCGCAGGAGCGCATGGTCCCCAGGAGCGCACAGTCTCCAGGGGTGCAGGAGTGCAGGGTGCCCAGGGGTGCACGGCGGGCGGGGCTCCAGGAAGCCAGGCCAGGGCAGCACGCTGGCTGCAGGTCGCACACAGGTGGCAAAGCAGCGGAGTCGGGCTGGGAGCTGAGGTGCAGGCCCCCCTAGGAAGCATCATGCGAGTGACTTGCATACGGGAAGACGCAGGTGTTGTCTAGGAGTTTTCTGGTCTATGTCTGGTTGGGTTCCTCAAAGAACTAAATCTTCTGCAGTTACTTATTGGGAGGTGATGTGTTCACAATTCCTAATAATCAACAGGAAACCAAAAAAAGGATCCTAAATAAATGCGTGCCTGGGAAGCATTGAGAAAGTGCTGTCCCACAGAACTTCATGTGTGGACTGCGAGGGGTCCCATCCCAAGGGCCGGCCTGGCCGGACTGAACTTTGAATTTCATCCAGTGGATGCGGTATTGGATGCTTTGTTGAGTAAGAACTCTTTTTTTCTTTTTGTTTTTATTTTTATATTTTTTTCATGTATACAGTCGATTATAAAGGAAGCTTTAAGTATTGTCGCCATTTTGTGACTTGAAAAACCTATACACATACAGTTTAGATCCCACGACCTGTCCTTATCCAAAATGGGTAACAGCAGAGCGACTAAAGACTTACAAACAACAAAATTTGGAGATAGAAAAGAATCAATTTTCCCAGTTAGGGAAAAAAGAAAAAGAAAAAGAAAAAAAGCCCAGTTGTACTGTTGGGTTTTTTTCCCACAACTGAAGTTTTCCAGTTTGATGTAATGAATACAATCTTAAGGGAATGTCTCTTTCCCCTATAATTAAGAAACCATTAGGTCATATATTTTATAAAATTTGAATTATTTTAAATCCAAAGATAATATCAGCTGTTTTTCAACTGACCGGACACCTGCTAAATATCGGAAAACCCAGGGTGTTTCCTATATTTCGTGTCTCCTCACTTTCACTGCAAGCCTGGCTTTTCTGGAGGCTTATTTTGGTTTCAATGCGCTTTCTTCTAAGCTGTGAATTCAGTAAAAATCTCACAAAGTTCTCAAGTGGACACCAACTTTACTACTCTTTTCTGAATATTTTACTTGCAATGAGTATGGTTTCCACCAATACCAGACTCTTCCATCCGTCGGTTCCTAGGGAGCCTCAGAACTTGGGGTTGGCTATGTTTTGAATCCACCGTATAGGATAACGCACTGATTTAAAAAAAGTCGGTGTGCTCTCCGTGTGCACAGGCTGTCAAGACCCGAGGCAGGGCCCCGAGCTCGTTGATGAAGAGAGTACGTTCTGGTTTTCTGAGACGCACGAGCAGCAAGCCCGTCTCTCGTGAAGAGTGACAGGATCTTGGCCATTCTCCTTCACAGCTCCTTCACCTGCGTCCTTGCAGGTGCCCAGGTCATCAGTCCTCAGGCATCACCCCCATCAGGGTGACCCTCGAGACGGCCTGGTGCAGCCGCTCCCGTGACCTTCTCTCTCAGTCGCGTATCTCTGCCTGGGGTGACCTTTCTGTTTCCGCCTTAATGACACCGTGCTTGTTCCTGTCTCTTGGCATTTAGACCTACCCTGCATTCTTGCTTATGAAGCTCTCCCAGATGTCCCCTGGCTGGCTCCTTTCACTGTTCCCGTTTCTATCCAGTGGCACCCGCTCTGTGTGGCCTTCCCGGATCCCTTAGCTAACCCTCTGTCCCCATCCCCACGGTTACTGCTCACGGCTGGGCTCTGTCTCGGGGGACCACACACAGCGTCTGTCCTCGTGTGTACTGACCACTCCTGACCCCCCCGGCTGTTTGTCTGCTGTCCCAGCGCAACAGCTGCTCTGTGGTGGGCAACAGGAAATGGTGAGTTACAGGAAGATGTGCTAAGTTGTAACTGATGATGAAAAAGCTTAGTTAATGTAACTGATGTTTTCCAAATTAATTGCTCAGATATGATCAATTTCTTCTCTCGTGAAACAAACCTCTGACTGGAATTGTGGGCGATGCGTAGGGGGTCGGGGGGATCCTGGCACACAGACCCCTCTTAGAGGAAAGAGGCCGTGGTCACCTCCAGCCTGCCCACTGGGGACGACCATGTGCCACATCTAAGTACTTAGGATCTCGGCGTTCAAATGTGTCTTTCAGGCTCATAGAATTTCTTGTTGAAAAATGCATCTACCTTTTCTTGGTGATTCTTCTCAAGCACTATGTTCAGCTCTGGAAAGTAGGTAATGAAGACGAGACACGGTGTCTGTCCTTGGGGAACCTACGTTTTAGCCTCGTCGGCTCTGGACTGGGAACAACTCACATGGACTGGGTTTTTAAAAATGCAAGGAAGAGGAAAAAAGAGAAAAGGAAGAGAGAAACTGCAAAGACTAATTTTGCCCACTTGACTATTTTTGTCTCAAATTGGTCCTATAGAACGTAAAATACATGTAAAGACTGTGCCAAAGCAAATGGTTCATACAGTGAGCATTTCTAAGATAGTGTTATAGCTCACTCTATCAATTTTATTGTATAACTGTCGTCCTCCAGTACATTTCAGAGACAAATCTTGAGCAAGCAGTGTGATCGGAAGGGCGTTTTGACCTATAAGATCTTATCATTCTCTAGATCTATAAGCTCTACAATGACACTCCTTAGGTTTGACCCCTTAGGTTTCACACTGCTCGTGTTGAGCCCGTTGGGCGTCAGGTTGGTTCAAGGGGGTGTGTAATCTCTCTTCTTGGGGTTTCTGCATAAGACAATTTTTCTAAAAAACGGTACAGCTGTGTAAGCAGTAACTCTAAATGAAAACACGGAAATAGCTTTCGCTGTTTTTCAACATTAAATACTCCAAGCAGAGCTGAAGTATTGAAAGATAATTCCTCCTTTGTTCCTTTCCAACCTAAAGAGCTTTTTCTCTTGCAAATTTTGAGGTCTGAATTTATCTGAAAAGTCTTAATTATGTTTAAGAAAGTGTTTTTTATTCACAACCTGAGTTGATCTTCAATCAGTCAAAGCCCTGCTTGGATGCTCATGGAAAGCCATAGGCCCCTGGCAAGCCTTTCCTCTGTGATTCCCAGCTTCTGGGTCGGACCCATTGCAGGAGTCCTGGAAGCCAAGGAGCTCCTCACTGGGGAGGCTTAGGACCCCTGCACAATCACAGGCAAAGCCAAGGGCACAAACAATGCTCAGACTCTTACCTCCTGTAGAGTTAACTACCTGGTGCTTCCTTCTGCGGCAATGCCCCAGGCTCTTCCTGCAAAGCCTGGTATGGCCGGGCCAGGAGGACTCTCAGATGGTGAGTTTTTAGGACCCTTCTGCCCAATTTTGATTTACTCAGGCTTAGGAAGCCACGCTGGATTCTGTGGGGGGAAAACATGAATAATTTTTAAGTTGAAAGTCCTAGATCAGAATTCCTGCCCCGTCACTTGCAAACCTAGAGTGAATTCACTTCATCTTTTGAACTTCTCTCTCATTGACAAAGAGATAGGGAGAATTGCCCCCAGTCCTTTACCTAAGAAAATAGGTGTGAGTATTCTGTAATACAACACACGCGAAGACCAGAGATGATTTCCTCCTCAAATTGATGCAGAATGAGGCAAGGTAGAAAGAAAGAAGAAAAAGAAGGAAAAAACCTTGCATTATTAGTTTTTTGCCCTCTGGCAGAGGTCCCCTCGAGTCTGAAAGGTGAAAGGTTCTGGGTGATTTATGGACTGACCTCCCGTGTGTCCATGGACACCCTCGGTGAAATGCCACCCACAAAAACGCTGTCACCATTCCCTAATACCAAGAGCACACACCATTTTCTCCCTGAAACTTTCTGCAAACTGAAAGATAATGTATTTCAAAATGATGTTGGGCACCATCAAAACGAAAGCTTATATCTCTCACTCTGAGGAAGGAAAACAAGAATGAGAATGAGGTGCAGGAGGCAGACCCGTGTGGAAGGAGGGGCCCCCCAATTACACACGGTCACTCGGGTCTCTGTGGAAGGTGACCGCGTCTGTGTGCAGTTTGAAAGGTCCTCTCAAGCGTCACTCATGTCAGGCCGGCAGAGTAGAGACCTCGTCTGCCAGCAGTGACCGCAGCCTACTCGCACTTGAGCTTTTACTTTTGAAAATGTGAAAACTGCAACAAAACAACACAGGATGCTTAAAGGCTCCCACTGGCGTGTTTTGAAGTGAGCTTCTTTTGCAAAAGTCATTTTGAAGATGAAAGCACATTTTCGCTACTGTGAAGATCGCGGGTGAAGCCCGGACTACTGTGTGATGCAGGGAAGCAGAGTCTCCTGCGCATTGAAGTCCCCGTGCTGATGGGGAGCTCCCTCCACGTAGCAGGAACCAGCCCCTGTTTGCACCCCCCGATCTGACCCCAGAGTCCGCATCCTTGCTCACCTTGCTGCCCTGCCTTCTGGCTCTTTCCCAGTCAGTAGCTACTAAGAGAATACACTGTCCCGACGAGACATTCCTAGCGTTTGGGTCTCCCTTGGCTTAGACAGAGGAGGTGGGGCCTCGTTTCCGGAAAGCCACTGTGAGAATACACTTATGTTAACAGTGTCCTGGGGACGTTGACTGCTGTTTGTTCGCGAGGACCCCAGCCCAGAGCTGCCGTCCAGGAGCCTGGGCAGCTTGGACGAGGGTGTGGGTGCAGGAGATGGTCAGCCCCCCTCTCAGTGCCCCCCCAGCTCCGGCAGGGAGTGCCTTGTTCTAAAACGGATCCAACGGGACCTCTGACAACGGAAGGCACCAAGCATCGCCCAGTAGATATCACAAAGCCATTCAGAAAGACATAGACATGACGTGCCTGCTTTCTTCAGTGCAGATGTTACCCGGAACGTTCCATGCTGGGTCACCTCCCACCAGAGGAATTCCCTCTCGTAATATTTTGAATCGAGTTTAAATGGAGAATTTAGCTCAGACAGAGAATAACCTCTGAACACTTGGATCCAACAACAGCGCCTCCTAACGTAGCTGCGGAGAAGTTTAATGTGTCCTCCTGAGAAGTCCACTCCTTGCAGGGCAGGGTGTCCTGCTGTCAGGAACAGGTGACTTCTCCAAGAGAGCCTGGGTGTCACTGTGAGCTTCCTTAAGGAACTGGTGTGTGTGTTTAACTTAAGGATGGGAAGCTATTGACCGTGGAAGTCATTGATCGTTTTGCTCATTATTATTATGGGATGTAAAGGCAGAAGAAACGTTGCCATAGTGATTTTGCATTGAGTTTGGAGGTGTTTTGTTTTTTTGTTTTTGTTTTTGTTTTTTTGACCTCTCTCCTCACACTTGCTTTTCCTGTATCTAAATTTTCCCTCTGCAGGAACATTAGGAATCAAAATACTGCTGCAAGGTAGCATGAAAGCTCCCTGAGGATCTCTTCCCAATGCTCAGGAATTTTTTTCCTCTTAAAAAAATGATAATGAGTTTGAGGTGCTGAGAGGAAGATAAGCCGGGCAGTCTGAATGATTACTGAGCATGTTTAGAACAGAAAAGGGAAGACAGACGTTCAAACCCAAATGAAACTGTCATTTGCACGCCGCAGATCAAATTAGATTCTTCTGCACTTCTCTCTCTGCTGTGTGGACTTGAGGTTTTGTCCCAGTATCTTCACCCTGTTCCGGGCACTGTCCTGACCCTGGAGTCTTCTTTCAAAGCCTAGCCCTCCCTTAGTAGTCGGGGGGTTTCCTCCACAGACGTCATCTGTGTGTGTTACTGGGTATGGGGCCAGTGAGGAGGCCTTAAACCTCTGTGCAAGCTTCTGTTTATTTTCTTCCTTCAAGATATTTAGCAATAGCCTTACATTTTCACTATTTTATTCTTATTTTCATGCAATATTAGCAGGAGGAGAAGATCTTAACATGTGAAATTTAAGAACATTAATCAAGTAAATGAATCTTAGTGTACATTAGGGAATTAGGGATCACCCGATAGGGTGCGGTGAACCGTAGGAAACTGCCGTTGTACAAGTTGTTTGGATATCGGTAGTCTCATATGGTTCCACCTATACGCGACCTTGGGTGCCACTGCTTTTTTGCAAGAAGGAAAAAAGAAAAGAAAGCTCACGGACAGGAACTACCATACTCACGGTCCCATGACTTCTTAGGAATCCACTTGGGAACAAGGTCCCAGGAGGTGGTCGGAGATACAGGATAAGGACGGATGTGAGAAATAGTCAAACAAACAACAGAAGATGGTTATTCATTCTTGCTTTACCAAGACACTGAACACTGAAAATACGGTTTGATGCCTCCTCCTGAAACCTGTTACACTGGGCTTCTCCCTGTAAGCACCTCGAGACTGGAAAGACATATGACCTGCGGAAGGTGACTGTTACCTCTTTGTCTGAAAACTGAAGGGTCGGACCGGCCCCGTCCCTGCCCCGTCCTTGCATTACTGAATTTTAATTCAGGAAGGACTAACGTCTTTATAGTATCACATCCTGGTATCCAACCCGGGGATTATTTCTGTCTCCTATGACGTCCTTCGGGGGTGTTCTGAATATTTATTCATAGAAATCTGGGGAACATTTCTTGTTAATTCTTTATTTCAGATTCCATTAAAATTGGGGTCAATTTCCTTATTTTATATATGTGAGCAAAATCACTGGCTTTTGAAGTTACCTTCAGAGGGAGAGACTTTACTGAATTTTCTTACTATTTACTGTTTTTCGGGATGTTGTCTTGTTTTCAAGAAGCAAACATTGATAATTTTGTTTTATTTCTAATGTTTATGCTTCTTGCTTATACTCTTTTTTGGTGAACGTGCTTGACAACTGAGAAAGGTAAGATTAGAAACCTGGAAGGGAGGAGTAAAATATTAAATAAGGGTTTAAAAAGGAAGCTATTGCCACCAGAGTAAATGAGACTCCACATTTGTCCTCCCTGGGAGCAAGTTATGAGGAAAGTCAGAAATGCAAGTCTGGGACCTTACGAGACACGAAGGAACGAAGAGCTCACGAAGCATTATATTGATACTGCTCTTATTGTAAATCACTTTATCGTTCCTGAATGACGAGCCACATCGGGGTTTTTTTAATTTAAAATCAGTTAGTTGGGAGCCTGGGTGGCTCAGTCATTAAGCCTCTGCCTCCGGCTCAGGTCATGATGGGGTCCTGGGATCGAGCTCTGCCTCGGGCCCCCTGCTCAGTGGGGAGCCTGCTCCTCCCTCTCCCCCTCCCCCTGCTTGTGTTCCCTCTTTCACTGTCTCTCTCTGTCTCTGTCAAATAAATAAAATATTTAAAAACAAAATCGATTAGTTACCACATAGTGTATTACTAGTTTCAGAGTAGAACTCAGGGATCCACCAGCTGCACGTGAGACCCAGAGCTCATCACGCCACGTGCCCTCCTTAACGTCCGTCCCCCGTCCCCCACCCCCCTCCAGCAGCCCTCAGTCTGTTTCCTAGACTTAGGAGTCTTATGGCTTGTCTCCCTCTCTGATTTTATCTTATCTTATTTTTTCTTCTTTTCCCTCATGTTCATCTGTTTTCTTTCTTAAATTCTACATATTAACGAGATCGTATGATAATAGTCTTTCTCTGATTGAGTTATTTCACTTAGTATAATAGCCTCTAGTTCCATCCACGTTGTTGGAATCACATCAGGTCTTTAGATGTGTGTATATGTTCATCCAAGGGTGTCAAACACAGCTTCACATTTACTTCGTCTTTTTTCTCTATAAACTCCTTATTAATTTGCTTTTTCAAGACTCATAGATTTGGAAAAAATCAGGCAAGATCAACCACTTTTATTACATTAGCTTTGGTACATAGTGTATAGATGTATGTTATAGAATTGTATATATACAAGAGTGTGAACAATGAAGGGAACACAAAATAATAATTATCATAATTAATAATATGAATAATGTAATTAAAAGAGGAACAGCCACACCACCTCTAGAAACTTCCTGCGTGCCAAGCACCCAGCACAGTGATGTGAATGGATTTTCTTGTTTAATCCTCACAAAAATTAAGTTTGCAAAAATTTAATTGCCTGAATCCACTGTTTTTGACTTATTTCAAAGCCAGTTCTGTACAACACTAAAATCCCAGCCCAAGCACTAATTTAGCCCCCAAACTGTTCATTTACTTTTCAGTAATACTTAAGAAACCACTAATATTGGTCCCAAATCAAATTATTTTTTAAAAAGTCCATCAATAAATGCAAGCTCCTAAAAGACTAACTTAAATACAACACTCGGTAGAGATTTAAAAAAATAGTATAATCTAATCAAAGACATGTACTGAGTGCTTGCGGGGGCATTTTCTGGAGATGCCCACCTAGCATCTCCATCCGGGAAGGAAACCTGTCCTTCAGGGACCCTGCTCCCCGAAACTCGAGCGTCACCTGCCTTTCCTGCAGGATGTTCACCAAGAAATGTTTCAGATGACAGCGGACATCAGACTCCGGGAGCCCTTTGCCCGAAGGCAGGCACACCCACAGGGCCGACTTCTGGGGTCAGCTCCTTCCTGGGATCGTCCGGGGCTGCAGAAGCGGGTCTGCCACTGTGGGGGCCTGGGAGGCACCAGACAGGCGTGCTCAGAAAACCACCTGAGCGGCCCCAAACCCAGAGGACAAGCGTTCCCAACTGAGAAGACGGCTTTCCCCTGGAGCAAAGGGGGATAGTTTTTCTCAGAGAGAGGTGGGGACAAGCGGTCCGGCAACTGCTGGGGGTCCCGAAAGGCTCCGAGTCCCTGGGACCCAGAGTCCCTGAGGCCGCTCAGAGCAGGGACATCCGAGTCCCTGGGACCCAGAGTCCCCGAGGCCGCTCAGAGCAGGGACATCCGAGTCCCTGGGACCCAGAGTCCCTGAGGCCGCTCAGAGCAGGGACAGGCCCACCGCTCACTTCCATTTACCCAATATCCTTCGGTTTTTTTATGTAGTTGACATAAAATATTACGTTAGTGTCCAGCGTATGACACAGTGACTTGACATCTGTATATGTCACAAAATGCAGGCCTGGTAAGCGCCCTCAGCAGCTGGCACCAGACGATGCTACCCCATCACCGGCGGTGACCCTATGCTGGACTTTTATCTCTGGGTCTTACTTGTTTTACAACTGGAAGTAGCTTAATCCCTCCCACCTAGTTAGTCCCCTTCCCTCTGGCAACCACCAGTTTGCTCTCTGCATCTGTCTGCTCATTTCGTTCTGTTGTTTAGATTCCACGTCTAAGTACAGTCATATGGGATTTATCTTTGTCTGACTTGTTTCCGTTAGCGCAGCACCCGAAGGTCAGCCCGCTGCGTCTAAGAGAACAAATGGAGAGGCCCCAGAATTCACAGTGTAGTCTTTTACCTCCTTGCTTAACTTTATTCCTGGGTATTTTATTATTTTTGATCAATTATAACTGTGATTCTTAATTTCTTTCTGCTACTTTGTTCCTGGTGTACAGAAATGCAATACATTTCTGTCTGTTAATTTTGTATCTTACAACTTAACTGAATTCATTCATCAGTTCTAATGTTTTTTTTAGTGGAGACTTTCGTGTTTTCTGTTTATAGTATCACACTATCTGCGAACAGTGACCAGTTTACTTCTTACCGATTTGGACATCTCTCATTTTTTTCTTGTCTAACTCTGTGGCCAGGACTTCCAGGACCACGTGGTGAGAGTGGACACCCTTGTTTTGTTTCTGATCTTAAGGGAAAAACTCAGGTTTTCGTCATTGACTGTAATGTTAGCTGTGGGTTGTTGTTTTTTTATAGAGAGCCTTTATTATATTCAAGTAAGTGCCTTTTACACCTACTTTGTTGACAGTTTTTATCGTGAATGGATGTTGTATTATATCCGATGTTTTTTCTGCCTCGATTGAGATGAGGCTATGGTTTTCATTCTTTCTCTTGTTAATGTGATCTAGCGCATTGACTGATTTGTGAACACTGAACCACACTTACATTCCTGGGATAAATCCTACTTGATTGTGGTGAATGATTTTTTTAATATATTATTGAATTTTTTCACTCACATTCTTTTGAGAATTTTTGTCCACGTTCATCAGAGACGCTGGTCTGTAGTTCTCTTTTTTGCAGTGTCTTTGGTTTTGGTATCAGGGTTATGCTGGTCTCATACAGTGAATTTGGAAGTTTTTCTTTCTCTTCTACTTTTTGGGATAGTGTGTGAAGAATGGGTTTTAACTCTTCTTTAACGGTTTAGTAGAATTAATCTGTGAACTTGTCTGGTCCTGGACTTTAGTTTGTTGAAATTTCTTGGTTACCAGTTAAATTTCATTACTAGTAATCAGTCTGTTCAAATTTTCTATTTCTTCCTTATCCCATTTTGGAAGATTATATGTTTATAGGAATTTATCCATTTCTTCTAGTTTGCATATACTTTCTCATATTATTCTCATATGATCCTTTGTACTTTTTCCTCTTTCATTTCTATTTCTATTCATTTGTGTCTTCTCTCTTTTTTTCTTGATGAGTCTGGCTAACAGTTTACCAATTTTGTTTATCTTTGCAAAAAACCAGCTCCTGATTTCACTAATCTTATTTTTTCTTTCTTTTTTTTTAAGTACCTATTTCATTTATTTCTGCTCTAATATTTATTAATTTCTCCCTTCTACTAGTTTTGGGCTTTTTCTCATAGCTCTTTTAGGTGTAAGGTTAGGTTATTTATTTGAGATTTTTCTTGTTTCTTGAAGTAAGCCTATATTGCTACAATCTTCCCTTTTAGAACTGCTTTTGATACATCCTAAAGACTTCGGACTATTATGAAACATTTTCATTTGTTTCCATGTATTTGTTTATTTCCTTTTTGGTTTCTTGTTTGACCCATTCCTTGTTTGAAGCATGTTGTTTAACCTCCATGTATTTGACGAATTCCCAGATTTTTTCCTGTGATTGATTATTCTAGTTTCATACCACTGTAGTCAGAAAAGATGCTGGGGGTGGGGGGTAGGGATAGGGTGGCTGGGTTGTGGACATTGGGGAGGGTGTGTGCTGTGGTGAGTGCTGTGAAATGTGTAAGCCTGACGATTCACAGACGTGTACCCTGGGGCAAATAATACATTATATGTTAATAATAAATACATAAAATCATTTAAAAAAAAAAAAGAAAAGAAAAGGTGCTTGATATGAGCTCAATCTTCTTAAAGTTATTGAGACTTGTTTTGTGACCCAACATGATTTATCCCGGCAAATGCTTCGTGTGCTCTTGAAAAGAATGTGCGTTCTGCTGTTCTGAGTGGAATGTTCTGCTTAAATACGTTGGGTCCACGGGGTCTGATGGGTCATCCAGAGCCACCGTTGCCTTGCGGATCTTCTGTTTGCACGATCGATCCATTATGTAAGTGGGTGCTAAAGTCCCTGGTATTGTATTTCCATCAATTTCTCCCTTTACATCCATTAACAATTGCTTTATGTATTTAGTGCTCCTGAGTTGGCTACATATATATTTACGATTGTTCTATCCTCTTGTTGAATTGCTCCCTTTATCATTATTAATGCCTTTCTTGGTGTCTTACTACAGTCTTGGTCTTAAAGTCTATTTTATCTGGTCCGGGTATTGCTACCGCGGGATTGCTACCCTGTTTCCCTCGCTTCCGTCTGCAGGACACACGCTCTCCGGTCCCTTCGCTTTCAGTCTGTGTGTGTCTTTAGGTTTGAAATGCATCTCTTGTAGGCAACATACAGATGGATTTGGCTTTTTTATCCTTTCTGTCACCCAGTGTGACATTTAGGGGCATTTAAACGATTTACATTTAGTGTAGTTGTTGATAGGTATGTACTCCCTGCTATTTTGTTAGTTGTTTCTTGGTTGTTTTTGTACTTCTTCTCTGTTCCTTTCTTCTCTTCTTGCTCTTTTCCCTTACGGTTTAATGACTTTCTTTAGCGTCATGCTTAGATTCCTTTCTCTTCTTGTGTGCATACCTACACAGACTTTCTATTTGTACTCACCGTTAGGTTTAAATGTAATATCTTATGTATATAGCATTCCATAGTAAGTTGGTGGCCACTAAAGTTTGAACACACCCTAAAAACATTAAATTTTTACTCCCCTTCCATGTTTTATGTATATGATGTCGTATTTTATGTCTTTTTTTTCCCCATATATTCCTTGGGTGATTTTTGTGGATATAATTAATTTTACTGTTTCTGTGTTTTTCCTTCCATACTTGGTTTTATGGTCTACTTACTAGTAGCCAGTAGACTGGTTTTATTAGTCTTCTACCTATATTAAATGTTTGCTTTTACCTGTTAACTTTTTTTCCTCTCCTAATTTCTTACTTCTAGTTTGGCCTTTTCTTTCCTTTCAAAGAATTCCCTTTAACATTTCTTGTGAGGTTGGTTTAGTGGTAACAAACACTTTTAATTAAAGAAAATTTATAAATGAAACACCTTTAAAACTTAAATGTATTTAAAGTAATTTCTTTATTTTCAAGTATATTTTCCCAACCTGTTCCTAGGGAAGGAATCTTTCTCTTGCATATAGAGACTGCATGATAAGAAAATCCACTTAAATTTTAAGCTGTCGATGTGTTCAGAATAATAAGTCTCATCTTGAATTCATAAGAGCTATTATAACCTTTTAAATTAGAGTTCTGATGAGTTTTTAATGAAAACGACAAAACCCTAATTATTGCAGAGAGTGCGGATTAAGGACTAAATGATGGCTCTCTAAACTCACCCACATCTGGTGGTTATTTATTGATTTCTCCCAGCCCCGAGGTCCAGGCCAACGCCTGGCAGGCGGACACCTGCTTCGGCTGCCGCCCCCTCATGAGCACTGCTGTCGGGCGGTCGGCGGCAGCGAGTCCCCCGCGTGCGCTGACAGACGGACAGAGGGACACTACCTCCTCGAGCAGGCAGGATCGGTATGACTCCAGGCAGCCGCATGGAGAATTACAGGGCAGAATGAGACTTACAGGTTTTGGGGAGGCTGCATGTGTTTTGTTGTAGAAGCAAGAGAAGAGGGGGGAAAGAAAGATCACGTGTCTGAAGAAGGCAAACACGGAGAAGACAAGAGAGGAAGAAGGGGCAGGAAAAGAGAAAGAGAGAAAAGAGCATGTGACGGGGGGGGAGGGGGTGTCGCCCCCCAGCCTCTGCAGCTAGCATTGCCGCTCACGCCTCTCAGTGGCCTTCCAACAGCCACGTGTGCGCAAACCAAGGAGGGGTCCGACCTGAGCTGTGCTCCCCGCTGAGGCTGGGCACGGCTGAGCGCTCTTCCAAGGCACATTTTAATCAGAGTAGAGGGAGAAAACCTGTCTCTGTGGCCGTGAAAATCGGAGGATGTAAAACTCAGAGCTCACAGGGGCTCCTGGGTGGCTCAGCTGGTTGAGCATCTGCTCTTGATTTTGGCTCAGGTCATGATCTCAGCGTGCTGGGCTCCAGCCTGACACCATGGGCTTCGGGATCCATGCCCAGTGGTGGGGGGGTCTGCTTGGGGATTCTCTCCCGCTGCCCCTCCTCCCACTCTCTCTCAAATAAATAAATGAATCTTAAACAGCAACAACTCAGAACTCACAAAAGGCAAGGTTTCTACCAAGGGCAAAACCTGATCTGCAAGAGGGAATGGACTAGCAGGTGAAACGGGGCACAGTTTGCCCCCAAAGCTCAGCTGGGTCTTCTCATTCTCATTCTCACTGCACAACAGAATCTGCCATTTCTCTATACTAATTTGAGTTGTTTAACCTCACGTATCATAAATGCTACAGCATGAAAGTAAAAATAAAGAACAGGAATAAAACAGACAAGAGAGGTTAGGACAATGCACAAAACTAAGAAAAGTATGAAAAAAGAAAGACTCACACTATAGGCATTCTCTTTTGTTGGCTGTCATGAAGCGTGTGACCGACCATTTTGGGGAGACCCATGAGGCAAGGGGATGAGGGCTGTCTCCAGGCAACCACCAGCAAGAAGCTGAGGTGCTCGGACCCACACACAAGAATAAATGAATTCCAACCAGTGACCTGATAGAGTCTGGCGGCAACATCCTTCCCTGATCAACCTTCCAGATGAGACCCCAGTGACAGATAATGCAGACTTTGTACCTAGAAGTGTTGTCTTGCTGGAACAACAACCTGAAAATATGAGTGTGACTGTGGATGGCAGTGGGTGGAGGACAGGGAAATTCTGAGGAGTGTGAGAGAAAATCCAAATGGCCTGTTAGGAGAAATTTGGGTATTGGGGACGCTGTTGGTGAGGCTCAAAAGGAAGTAAGAAGCATGTTATTGGAAACCAAAAGAAGTGAGATCTTTGTTATGTGGTTTCAAGAATTTGCAGAAATCATCTCCTGGAGTCATTTGAGAAGCAACAGGACCTATAAGCCATGGATTTGGCTTTACAGCTCAGATTTCCAAGGAACAATGGGGGTTCCTTGTCGCTTGTAGTACTGATCGCTGAGCACTGCGTCTAATAGCATTGCTACTTAGTGTGAAATGCAAGAGGAGACAAACTGGGAGTAGCACTGTTTGAAAAAAAGGATCCACGTTTTGATTCTTTTAAAATTTTTCAATAGTCTTCCCAGATGGCAGAGAAAAAGCCAAGAGTGTGACTGCACAAATTTTGTTAAACCTCGGAAAGATCAAATGATCAGAGTGTTCAAAAGGCCTCTCGGATGATCAGGATGTCCTCCTCGTAGACCCTCTTGGCCATCCCAGAGAGCCTCTAAGAAGCCAAATTGTGTTGTCCCTCAGCCCACACAGCAGGAATCCCAGGTATAAAGGGTTTGTCCAGAAAAGACCTTGGGGGTTTTTGCCTGGAAATGTGAGCCCTTCCCCCAGGAAATTCATGGGAGACCCACAAGTTCTTGATAAAATTATGTCAGCAAAATTCTTGCCAGCTTGGACTGAAAGAGAAGACAAAAGGGAAGGAGGTACCAAAACCCTAAAACTGTGCTGTCGGGAAGCTGAAGGAAGTTGGCTGCAAATACACAGTATCCTCATGCAGAAGGAAAGGTGACTCACATGACTAAACCAAGAACCCAGAGACTGGAGACAAGAGTCATGGAGGTTACTCTCTTCTCTGCAACCTGATCAAGAAACTCCCACCGTTGGCCTGGCTGTGTTGGAGAACTATTGTGGGCCAGTGACCTTTTGTCCTTTCCTTTTCCTCCTTTTTAGGGTGGGGACATCCATAGCTGTTATGGATGGATCCCCACCACTGCACAAGGCGGGTGCAGGTAACTTTAATTAAGGCTGGATGCTGGCTCTGTAGGTTTGCAGATTGGCCAGTCAAGGGGAGCCTCTCACAGTGTCATCCACACCTTGGAACTGACCTACATGATGAGATTCTGGACCTTGAGCAGATGCTACCATGGGATGAGGCTCTTGGAGACCTTGGGATGGATGAATGTGTTTTCCATTTGGGAAGGGCATGGATCATCGGGCGTTGCAGTGACTCTGGCAATCTTGTAAGGAGGACCCCATGATTCCTGTCTCCTGAGGTGACAGGATGTGCCCTTTAAGAGCTCCCTCCCTCTGAGTGTGGACAGGACCTGTGACTTCTAGTCTATACAGTCCTGCAAAGGTAATAGACATGAGTAAATGTGTAGGTGGGACTGAGTTACGCGACATGCCTAACTGCCTTGCTGGAGACTGGCTTGCAGACAGTGGTAAAGCAGGCAGGCCCTGGGGGAGCCCTGCCGCGTGAGGAACCACAGGCAGCGTCTGGAATGCATGGGCAGCCTCTGCTATTGAGCAACTCACAGCCACAGCCTTCGGTTCCCTTGCCGTGAGGAAATGAGCTCTGCCAACAAATGAGCGAGCCTGGAAGTGGCCTCTCCCCCAGTCCAGCCTCCGCGTGAGCACCCCACCCTGCGTGAGAACCCCGACCTTGAGCGTGCCCTTGTCTGGCACCCAGCTCAGCTGGGTGCCTGTGCTCCTGAGTCACAGAAGCAGCAAGGTAAGAAGGGTGTGGTGGTTTAAGCTGCTGGGCTTGTGGCACCATTTTCATGCAGCTTTAGTATATATCTGACATATTATCAACACATATTAGTATATATCTAACATAGCAAGTGAGAGAGAGAGAGAGAGAGAGAGACATACAAAGGAGAGAGTGGATGCAAAATAGGAGAGAAGAAAAGATAACCCACGGTCATTAAAAGACAGTCCCCAGAGGGAGAGTCAGTGCAGGGGATGCCACCAACCAGTGTCAGCTCACTGATTCTGGGGAGGACGAGAAAGCAGGTCAGAGTGGGTGGGCTCTAACACCTGAACACAGCTCCCAGTTGCACAGGAAAAAGGGGTGCGAGGGAGGACATGCGGGGGCTGGATTCTGCCCTCTAGGGTGCTGTCAGGACCCGGTCCAGCATGTGCCTCTGTCGCTGCTGAAAGCTGAGGCTTTCGCCGACCTGTCCTGGCGGCTGCCAGGCTCCCTCGCAGGAGGACACGCACCTGAGGACCCTTCCAGGGCCATCCAGGGGCAGCTCTGCCCGCAGCTCACAGGAGTCCCTTTCAAAATGGAAAGTGATGACCTTAGCTCGAAGTCTGCTAGTTTACAGGGCGGCCCCGAGAAATTTTCACAACAAATCACATGTCATATATGTCTTTTGAGATGCTGGTTCTTAATTCTCGCAGAAATAAGTAGAAACTAGACATCAGGGAGAAAGGCTTATCAGTGACCATCAGTCTACTGCTTCGGTCCATAGAATGTCATCACCTAACCCCTTAGCCCAGAATGTTTAGGGAGCGCTGTCAGGCTGGATTTTGGAGTCATCTTTGATCCTGACCCTGCTCCTGAGCACTTGGTCTTACCAGGCGAGCAATTACCCACACCCCCCGCACATTTGTCCTGCACATTCTTCTTAGCACTCACAGTGATCCCGTCTTGTTGGGATAACGGTGTGAACTATGCTTAACCCGGGTTATTTGCCCTATGCGGGTCGTAGGGGTAAGTGCCTGGGGGTAGTGTTGTCACCCGAGGGGTAACAGACAGGGAACCTTCTTGGGCAATTAAGAGAAAACCACACACACACACACACACACACACACACACACACACTCTTGTTTAATACAAGGGTCTGTTGTTTGAACACAGCATTCGTAACTAGAGATTCCATTAACTCCTCTAACGGCGCTTACGGTGGTGAAGCATTTATTAGTAGGTAACAGAGGCTAAAATAGCACCCATTTGGACGGCCGACTACAGGGATTGCTAGGTCATTCCACGGCCCCTGAGCTCCAGTCCTTGGTGCCGGACGGGACTGAGAAGCCAGGGTTTCTGTTGGCCTTGTTTTGAAGGTCACATTGTGAATGTGCCATATGTGGATAATCAAATGTATTACTTCTGCAAGCAAACAAACCAACACACCTTGTATTTAAGTGAAACAAGAGAAAGGCCCTACAAATGCCCTCAGCCGCGCCCTGATCTACTGCTCACGAGTTAGGGTCCTGCCGGGATCTGAGACCAGGAGAGGCCTCGTTCCTTTCAGAGCATTTTGGAATCGAGATTTGCCGATAAGGGCCGGGGACTTGCAGTAATAGGGCAGCACTGACGTGCAGTGGGTAGACCCAGACCCACAAACACCGAACTCATTCACGAGGGGCCCTGGGTGACTCCGGCAGGGAAGCGACCGCCTTCAGCTCGGGTCATGATCCCAGGGTCCCCAGATCAAGCGGGAAGCCTGCCTCTCCCTCTCCCACTCACCCTGCTTGTGCCCCCTCTCTGTCTTCAAATAAATAAAATCTCAGAATGGACAAATAAAGACAGTCATTTACAAAAACAGAATAGTATTGAAGACTCGACTCCAGCCGAGTAACAGAGGGCTCCACGGGCATGAGTTCCCACCAGGGCTCTGCGGGCCCCTCAACATGCTTGTCCTTTCACTACACATTTCAATGTCCGGTGTCCCTTGGAATTTCCAGATTAAATCAGGAAGTGAAAAAATAAATAGATTTTATGAATATAGAGAAATGCAGGGGCCATGGCAAAGGCTCCGTAACTGAACAACATAAAAATAGATTGTAATGACTTTCAAGGTAAATTGGTAGACTTGGTTTCTCTCCTCAGTATAGGTTAAAATACATGTGGGCCTTTAAGTAAAGGAGCACACCCAGATGTTTCCTTCTTGCCAATATTGCTTCTAGTTCCTCCCACTGTCACTGAACATCGGGATGTAGCTGGTCACCCGGAGGGAGCTCCCTCCCTGCCCCACCCCTGGGTGGCCACAGCTGTGACCTCCATTCTCTCCCCAAAATCAATCTGCAGCCACTGGTATTTATTTGACCTAAGTGGGGACCAGACACCAGCATCTTTTTATAGAAACAATAAAAGGAGGAAAATAGAAACAAAAAGAAGAAATTGTTAAGATCTTTGTTAATAGAGTAAAAACACCTGTGAGACTGTGTACATATAAATGATTAAGAAAATAATAGTCCTCCCATCCGTAACATACAACCTCCCATCATTATAGAAAAAAGGCATAAAACCATGAGCTGAATATAAAGGAATGGGACTTAGATGAATCGCTGGACATTCTAGAGCACAGACGTTCCCTGAATATGTGAGGTGGTTAATAGGGGGAGAGGCCCCCACACATCCTACGCTTGCATCCCCTCTCCCAAGTGGTGGGCCTCCTGTGTCCTGCACAGGATTTGCTAATAGTCCTGTGGTCTGAGCCCTGTGCCTTTTGCTCTGCATAAGGAAACAAACTCACATTAAAAAAATTCTCAAAATATTTCAGCACATTGAAAAGGATCATAGGTAAAATGTTGGCAGCTGATCCAAACAAAGTTGCATGATAATTCCTAGAAAAGATGGTCCCCCCACATCGCCAATCATGTGATGGGAAGAAGGCAGGGGAGTTCAGAGTACTCTTGCTAAGTATTTTACAAAGAAATAAGACACTAATTTTCAGTGTTTCTAAGTGTTTTAAATTATACAGTACTAAATAAATATGGTCTCCATCTGGCATAACTGGGTAGATGCCCAGCTTAACTTCACAACCAAAGGGCGTAACAGCCCATGGAGAAGTTTTGCTTCAAGCTCTCAAAGCCAAGACTCATCATGCAGTTGTGGTGGTTTCAGCCAGAAGCAAGTTTGTATGTGTGAGTAAGAACCCTGGGGAGCTTGGGAGCTCGTGCCCACAGGCTTTCCCATCCTGTCTTTCTCTTGCTGCCTTCTATGCTTTACCTTTGAACAAAAACCTTTCATGAATACAATCCATGGAGTACTCTGTGTCTCAAATACACCAAGTTGAGAAATCTTCACATTTACCAAATACATACACCGCATGGCAAGAGACGTTGTTAGGACTCCAAGATTTAGAATGTGACTGGAGATAGCATTCCTAAAGTAAACTTCTCTAAATATAATTATGCATATTTCTGGTGCCATATATTCAACAATATGAAAGTAATAAAAAGAGAAAGAGAGAACACTCTCATGTCTCCATAAAAATACTTCTTAGAGTAGCGTGGCTCACAAATCTGTTGGACTGGGAGACAGCAGTATTTTCTGACTTCAGCATTTTTCTCTCGCAGACATATTCTGTGCCTGGAAAATATATGACTGGGATGGCTCCAATTATATAATTTTAGAATACATCCTTAAGCATTTTAAAATGTGTTGAAACTTACTAAAACTAGTAAGCAGTTACGGAGCACCTATTTGGAAGGAATGAGTCCGGCATCCAGCCTATAACATCGAGGACGTCACCACGAGAGATGCTTTGTATTTAATGCACGCACCAGAGATCAGGATGTAAATGAAATGCTTACAGTATTTTTTCAGCAGGGACTCTGGGAAGAGAGAACACATGGATGGGGGCTTGAAATTCAGCCTTCATTGGATGTCATGGCAGAGAAGTAGGGTTGAGGACCATCTCAGCCTTTATGACCTTGGCCAAGTCGGTGTGTCCCTCTGGTCTGTGGGGCCTTCCTCAGAAGATGCATGGCTTTGACTCTCTAAACTCTATTTCTATTCTATAAATCTGATGATCACCGAATCACTGCCTTACTTTGTTCAGCAAAACTCTCCCAATCTTCCCTGAATCTTTCAAATTCTTGGACACGGGACTTTCTTTTTCATCAGAGATCTACTAAAGTATATCAATTGGTAAAAGTTTTAAGAAAAGCTGACAGCAAGTATCTTAGGGAACAGTCCTTGGTTCTATTGCTAGATTTATTAGTCAACCTATGATTAAACTTATTCAATCTAACAAATATCATTTACCAAAAAGCACAATTTCAAACACTCAAATGTGTTATATGGAAGTGTGGAATGGTTTCAGTTCAGTATTTCTTTTTTTTTAAATTAGTTTTATTTTATTTTTGCAGTGTTCCAAGATTCATTGTTCATGCACCACACCCAGTGCAATATGTGTCCTCCTCAATACCCACCACCAGGCTCATCCAACCCCCGACCCTCTCCCCTCCAAAACCCTCAGTTTGTTGCTCAGAGTCCACAGTCTCTCATGGTTCATCTCCTCCTCTGATTTCCCCCCATTCACCCTTCCTTTCCTTCTCCCAAAGTTCAATATTTCTAAATGTCCATTAAATCTGTTTTGTTAAAATGTCAGTCTTTCAGGAAAAATCTTTGTGATACTATTTTGCAAACGAGGTCAAGGGCCAACTGCAAGTTTTAAGTTGTCTTTCGAAAATCTCAAGTCTCCAATAATAAATTTAGCAATACTTATCTAACATTTTATATTCTAATTATTGATTATAGATTATAGATTATTGATATAATTATAGAGTATAATTATAAAATATATAATAATCTATATAATTGTAGATTATTGATAAAGTAACTCAATAAATTGGTTATCCGCTCTTCCATCGTTGTTCGTGTGCAATAGGAAATCAGTGAACTTCTTGGTGGAAGAATGGGCCCTCCTGCTTTCTTCTTATTTTTTACAGATTTATTCATTTATTTTAGAGAGAGAGTCTTAAGCAGACTCCTTGCTGAACACGGAGCCTGACATGGGACCTGAGACCATGACTTGAGCGGGAATGAAGAGTTGGACGCTTAACCGACTGCACCACCCAGGGGCCCCCTCCCCCTTTGCTTTATCCTTCATTGTGCATTTGGTTGTGAAGCCTTTGCACCACTCCCAAGAAAGGATATGTAGAGCTGTGCTTGAATTCACAAAACAAGTAAGAGCCACTATCTACTCCCCAGAAAATAATCAACTAAGAAGATACACAACCTTCAGTCTCTGCTAATCACACTATTTTTAATATTAAGAATTCTTTCCATCCAAAAATCCAAGTTGAATTGAAGTACATCACAAACTATCTTTGTTTTACTTCATAAAATGGAAGAGTGTTTCAAAGAGAGAACTTCAGAGGATTCAATAGTAGAATACATATGTGCTTTATAATAACTAAATGTTCGAAAATTGTTTAATAAGTAGATGTAATTTCATTGCAAGCATTTAGGGTCATTTAAATTATACTCAAAGTCTTCCAAATCAATAGCACTGAATTAAATAGGAGAAAGTATGCAACATCGATCAATACTTATTGGGTGTTGTTTTGAAATTCTCTGAAGTTGTAACTGTATTTTGTGTTACTTGTCGTAGCGATTGTGGTGGGCACTGCTCCTGTGTCCCAACACCTATGAGGATTTTGTAGAATTGGCCCCATTTATAGCTTCAGCGTTCATTTCAGATAGGCTTGACTGGCTGTCATGGCCATGGTCCTGGTGAATGACCAGGAACAGATGCAACTTAAAGAGGTCCCGTCAGAGTAACCACTAAGAGTCTCTCTCTCTTTTTCTTTTAAGAGCACATTTTTTTAAATTTTATTTATTTATTTTTTTCAGTGTTATAAGATTTATTGTTTTGCACTACACCCAGTGCTCCATGCAATACGTGCCCTCCTCAATACCCACCACCAGGCTCGCCCAACCCCCACCCCCACCCCTCCAAAACCCTCAGTTTGTTGCTTAGAGTCCACAGTCTCTGAGATACCACCTTACACCAGTTAGAATGGCCAAAATCAACAGGACAGTAAACAACAAATGTTGGAGAGGATGTGGAGAAAGGGGCACCCTCTTACACTGTTGGTGGGACTGCAAGCTGGTGCAGCCACGTTGGAAAACAGTGTGGAGATTCCTCAAGAAAGTAAAAATAGAGCTACTCTATGACCCCGCCATCACACTACTGGGTATTTACCCCAAGGAAGCAGATGCATTACAAAGAAGGGCCACATGTACCCCAATATTCATAGCAGCAATGGCCACAATCGCCAAACTGTGGAAAGAACCAAGATGTCCTTCAACAGATGAATGGATAAAGAAGATGTGGTCCATATACACAGTGGAATATTATGCCTCCATCAGAAAGGACGAATATCCAACTTTTGTATCAACATGGATGGGACTGGAAGAGATTATGCGGAGTGAAATAAGTCAAGCAGAGAGAACCAATTACCTTATGGTCTCACTTACGTGCTGAGCATAAAGAAAAACGTGGAGGACATTGTGAGAAGGAAGGGAAAGGTGAATGGGGGGAGACCAGAGGGGGAGATGAACCATGAGCGACTGTGGACTAGGAGTCTCTTTAATGGGTGAGTGACACCATGCTCTTTTTCTCCATGCCTAGTCTAGCGTGTGGCTGCAGGCTTGGGGCTGCTCTGCCCATCTCTACCACAAGGTACCACAAGGGACCATGAGGGGCCACGAGGGACCACAAGGATGATGTCAGAACAAGCAGGGGAAGTTCCGAGGGATGGAGCTGGAGCCTGCTCAGCCTCTGAAGTTGGCAAAGTCCACAACTGCAGACTTGCACAACATATAAGTTCTCTTGATGTTTTAGCCATTTTTGTACATTATGAATTTGATGGCTGAATCGAAATATCAACCCTCATTTAGAATATTGAGGGTTGTTTTTTTTTAATAACGAAGTAACTTTTTGAAAATGTTTTATTTAAATCACCTCTACACCCAATGTGGGGCTTGAACTCACAACCCCAAGATCAAGAGTCACATTTCTTCCCACCAAGCCAGGCAGGCACCCCTAGTATATCGCCCCTATGTGGACAGATGGATTGTCCATGTAGAGCTGTTCACTTAAAATTTTTGAATAACTAGCTTTTCTAAGCTTTTTATGCAGACTTGAAAATAGTAAATAATGTGTGTAAAGAAGTAACTGCTTTCTAATGTTCTCCAATCTGGATCTGACTTCCCTTAAAAAAAAAAAAAGGTGCAGCCGCCAACATGGAGACTTTGTACCGCGTCCCGTTCTTAGTGCTCGAATGCCCCAACCTGAAGCTGAAGAAGCCGCCCTGGGTGCACATGCCGTCGGCCATGACGGTGTACGCTCTGGTGGTGGTGTCTTACTTCCTCATCACCGGAGGAATAACTTATGACGTTATTGTTGAGCCTCCAAGTGTTGGTTCTATGACCGATGAACACAGACATCAGAGACCAGTAGCATTTTTGGCCTACAGAGTAAATGGACAATATATTATGGAAGGACTCGCATCCAGCTTCCTGTTTACAATGGGAGGTTTAGGTTTCATAATCTTGGACGGATCGAATGCACCAAATATTCCAAAACTCAGTAGATTTCTTCTTCTATTCATTGGATTCGTCTGTGTCCTATTGAGTTTTTTCATGGCCAGAGTATTCATGAAAATGAAACTGCCGGGCTATCTGATGGGTTAAAAAAATGCCTTTTGAGAAGAAATCAGTGGGTATTGGATTTGCTCCTGTTAATGAAGTTTTAAAGGCTGTACCAATCCTCTGATGTGAAATACAGAAAAAGAGTGAAGCCGCAGAAAAGAAGCATCTAGTGAAAAATAGGAAGCTCATCACAGTATTTTTTCCTGCTGACCTCTACTGACGTACCAATGATGTTAAGTGGCATTTTCTTCTTAGTTTTTCATTTCTTAAGGAAAATATATTCCGTTTTTACAGCTATAATACTGAATAAAGTGATTATTTTTTACAGCCCCCTTAACATTTTTTGGAGATGATATTTCTGACTTTCAAAAACTAATGTAAAATCAGGAAGCAAGATCCCGTGAGCTGAGAACTCTGGACAGATGATCAGCTTTACTGTGGTGCTTTGCCTTTAAACAGAGTGTGTGACAGTACCTCACTCAGATATGTATGCAGGACTGCTTGTTGCACAATAAGATGTATGAGAGGAGCAGAAATAAATAATTTTTCTAATTAAAAAAAAAACCCTTATTTACCAGCTCTCTATGCCTTTTGCACCCATAGCATTGGCTGTCGAGTAAATGCTGACAAAAAGACACCCTAAAGAAATATTTACGTATAGCGGAATCTTCCCTTTAATGTCACACTAGAGAAACATCAAATCCATTATGACGAACACTCCCACTGTTTCATCTTTGTATTTCTGGTGTTCAACACAGTTCACACTGTAGATGCTAAATAAATGCCTCCTGAATCAATGAGCGATAAAGCGCCTAAATACTGCATTGCTCTATTTTTGTACAGAGGCTGTGGGTTTTAAGGTCAGATGGACCTGAATTCAGGTCTGGCTGGGCCAGTTTCTAGCTGAGTCATTTGAGGACACTACATGCACCTAATCCTCGTAAGGAGCAGAGTTATGGGGTCTAACTTGCAAAGTCCTCTTGACCCACTTCATATTGATTTTCTATATTTTCTCTCGTCAGAGGCTTCGGGGCTTAAGAGCAACATGGCAAAGTCTTTTCTCAACTCTACCTATTAGAGGGCACATCTGTCAGAAAAAGTATGTCTAAAAACAAAGGCCAAGTAAAAATAATTAAAAATCTCTAAGTATCAGGAGTTCTATCACCGTATATCTAAAAATCTATTAGAAGAATTGGCGTTTCATGGTTACTCAGTTTTCTTTATATTTAAACCAAGTGGAAAGATGAGATGAAATCAATTATGTTCTGTACTAAAGATTGTAGTAAAGTTGGAAAATATTAAAGCAATTAATCCACTTTCAGGACAAAATTAACCTGTTTCCTAAATTTATGGATCTTATGCAATGCAAATTACATATCATCTGTCATTTGACCAAACTCCAATAAGTACCCTAGGAAGTTGCTGATATAGCGTTTAATTCTGGCTGAGCTATTATCAGGAAGATCTCTCAAATCATAAAACTGGTTTTACAGTTTACAGATTTGCCAAGTACCAGGATACATCTGCTGGAGAAAATAGATTACAGTCGATGCATTTATATTTTCTTTACTTTATTTGTTCCTCCTCTGATAGTTTGAAGACGCATTCACTGAACACACTACAAAACTCGTTTCCACGTTTCCTGACTGGCCCCGTCCTGGGCGAGGCAGCCGCGGGTGGGGTTTCCAGGTGCGTCTTCCCATGAGCGTGAACTGCCTGTCCTGAGCCACCTCCGGTAATTCTCCGCCTGCGGGACTCACCTCCCCCCCTCCTGGCATATGCCTGGTGTCTTTTTGCTTTATTTTGTAACCTGGAAATCCAGGACCTGCTTCCTCAGACCGGTACTTCTGCAGCCCTTTAGAGCTCCCATCCCCCAATTTCTGAAAGCACCACGGACCTAAGATGAGTGACTGTCACATACGTCATGGCCGGTATGGGGATGGCTTTCTAAGGGGACTTGCGATGTGGTGACCCAAGTTGGAACCGGATATGAACTGAAATGAAGGCCTAGTGCTCAGACAATGCCCAACAGAAGGACTTGCCAAGGATAGGGGATGAGAGCAGCTTCAGACCTAGAGGAAAAGCATTTCAGGGAGAGGGAACAGCACATGCAAAGACCCAGTGATACGAGGAAGCAGGTACTAAGGTTTTAGAATTAGTTCTGAAAGAATCACCGAGAGACAAATCAAGACTCCACCCACTACAAAAAAAAAAGTGATTTAAAATTTATTTACCTGTGATGTTGACTCAAAAAAATCCCATTCATATATAAAATCCTGGGTTTTTTTTAACGTAACATGATGAGATTTGAAAAACTGCACTTTTTTTTTTTTTCCCATTTGAAAAACTCTCATTCGATGTCTAAGTGCCTGGAGTCTCCGAGTTCTCACTCTGCTGTTTTTCTTTGGTCGCGTGAACTTGGTTGCACTTGGGTTTCTAGCAGACACATAACAGATTGATGGCATGTTTTCGCTTTAACCTTCTCAAGTTCTGAGAGAGAGCACATCCTAAAATACACGTGTTGGTGGCCGATGGACTGAAATGTCACTCGCAGACTCGGCTCAGTGAGCAACCTTTAGAAACAAGTAAATGAAAAGTGCAATTGCTCTAAGTTTTAGGGCTTTCAAAGGCTCTTTTTTATCCAATATGATTCTGAGCGGAACTGACTGAAAAATGTTAGACATTTACAGTGCCTTTTTTTTTCCCTCTTGGAGCAAATAAAACGCTGGTGTTATTTTTAAACTGTGGATTTAGTAATTCTTAAAAAAAAAATCGTGGAAGTGATGAATGCTCAAGAGAGATAATACAAAGAGGGATGTTGTGGGTTGGAAGTGGGGTGTCTTCTGGACGGCAACGGGGGTTAATAGCCTGAGGGCTTGTCAGTCAACTAGATATGGCTCTTCCGGGAGAACACACAGATTTTCTCTGATTTTCCCCAAACCCAAGTCCAGTTCCTGGTTAAAAGAATTAGACTGGCTGCCTGGTTATGTCTTTGTAGCTACAGCGGCGCGCGGGACTCAATAATCTGAGGGTGACTGTGTCCTTTAGTCTATCCCTTGGAACACCAGGTCCCCGTTCCTCCGGGGTGCTTCGCCCCATGAGCAGCCTGTGCACTCGCTCCGTAACCCAGGCTGGAGGAGACGCCCTGCCCCCTCCTGCCCTCGGGCAGCCGTGCCTTGTCTGTCCCTGATTCTGACCCGTCCATCAGCTTCCTACGTCCCGTCAGGTCCTCGATCCTTGCAGCTTCTTCCCCCAGATGCCGACCCTCCCTTCCTGGGTGGTCACCTGGACCTTCTGCTCTTCCTCTGAGTCTGCAAAGCTCGCTGCCTGTGTTACCAGATCTTTTGTTGCGTAGGACTGTTCATTCCAGACTTTGGTTCCCCCACTCAGACCTGGCCTCTTGTCCATCTCGCTGGCTTCTGAGGGCATCCCAGAACCTGACCGACCATCTTCTACACGCGCCCTTTCCTCTCTCTGTAAGATCCCTGTGGCTAGGACGTATCGTTGCTTCCTCGGGTCTCCCAGAGCTCCCCATCCACCTGGGCCACGGCCGTGTTCGACAGGGCTGTCCCAGTGATGAGCAGGCTAGCCCTGGCTCCATTTCTCAGCAGAGCTGACACGTTAGGACACACACCTGGGGGCTCTCTTGTGCTGTGAGCCAGACACCACACAAGGGCCTCAGGAACACATCTCACTGCCCATGATGAGATACTTCTGTGATGCTAAGCCTCTTCCCTCGTCAAGCGCTTTCCTTCTTAGATTTGGCGAGACAAGTCAGAGGTCAGCGAGGAGATTCTGAGCTGAGGCCAGGAAGCAAAGCCTGGAGGCCAGGTTCCCAGCTTGCAGACGTAGGTGGGACCAAGGACTTTTCCCAGAGATAGTCATTGAGTAGAGTGCAAACCATCTACTCACGGGACTGTAGTCCACGGGGTGTCACTAGTGGGAGGGAGCTGCTCTGACGATGTGCTCAATGACTTGTGCAGGAAACCGTCAGTGCTCACCTGACCTGGTTAACATACACAGTACACTCCATACACAGTACTCTGAGCACAGTACCTTCCATACACAGTACTCTACATACACAGTACCCCCATACACAGTACCCTATAGCACAGGACCCTCCATACACAGGACCCTCCATACACAGGACCCTCCATACACAGGACCCTACATACACAGGACCCTCCATACACAGGGCCCCCATACCCAGTACCCTCCAGCACAGGACCCTCCATACACAGTATCCTATAGCACAGGACCCTCCATACGCAGGACCCCTATACACAGTACCCTCCATACAGAGGACCCTCCATATACAGGACCCCCATACACAGTACCCTCCAGCACAGGACCCTCCATACACAGTACCCTATAGCACAGGACCCTCCATACACAGTACCCTATAGCACAGGACCCTCCATACGCAGGACCCTCCATACACAGGACCTTACATACACAGGACCCTCCATACGCAGGACCCTCCATACACAGGGCCCCCATACGCAGGACCCTCCATACACAGGACCCTCCATACACAGCACCCTCCATACACAGGACCCTCCATACACAGGACCTTACATACACAGGACCCTCCGTACACAGGACCCTCCATACACAGGACCCTCCATACACAGGACCTTACATACACAGGACCCTCCATACACAGGACCCTCCAAACACGGCCCTACATACACAGGACCCTACAGCACAGCCTCAGATGCTGCTGTCGGGACACCTTTATCCACGAGGCATCATAAAGTGCTCAATAATACTCTAGTGAATTAAAAATATCAACATCTTTTCTTGTTGACTTGACAGCACGAAAGAACATATGGTAATTAGACTTCAGAAATCTGGAGCAAACGTAGATTTGTTTTGAACCTTAGAGGACACTAAATTTGCACACTTTAATTAGATAAAATGCTTGTTTGGGGGAAAGGAAAGGTATTTACTTCTTGATGAATCATTAATGTCTAAGAACTTCAAGTCTCCAATTGAGGGATTCTAAGAATACAGACTCCTAAATGCAATGGGAGATTATCAGGACCCCTGGGTTTTAGGACATGGGCTATCCTCAGGACACAGGAGTAGCTCAGGTCCTCCCGAGTCACCTGCAGGGATGGACGTGGGCCTCTGTGGGGGTCCTCACATGGACAGACCCCTATGCACCGTGGTCCAGTACTTTCCTTTCTCTACTGGAACAAGATGCCTTAGGCCTGTGTCCCCCTGAGCTTGGCATTCAGTAGCCCAGAGCCTGGCTCCATTCCATGCTTTGTTTTGTTCTTGTTCTTTGCAGTGAACTTGCTATCTGCATTGAAAAGTGAAATTTTTAATAAAAATATAAATTACCAATTTCCACAATCTGGCTATTGTGGATAATGCTGCTATAAACACCAGGGTGCATGTATTTCTTTGAATTAGTATTTTTGTCTTCTTTGGGTAAATACCTAGTAGTGCGATTGCTGGACTGTGGGGTAGTTCTCTTTCTAACCTTTTGAGGAGCCCCCATACTGTTCTTCAGAATGGCTGCCCCAGTTTGCCTTCCACCCAGTGTAAGAAGGTTTCCCTTTCCCTACATTCTCACCAACACCTGTTGTTTCTTGTGTTAATTTTAGCCATTCTGACAGCTGTGAGGTGAGATCTCATGGTGGTTTTGATTTGCGTTTCCCTGATGGGGAGGGATATTGGGCATCTTCGTGTGTCAGTTGGCCATCTGTGTGTGTTCTTTGGAAGAATGTCTGTTCATGGCTTCTGCCCATTTCTAATTGGATTGTTCACTTTTTTGGGTACTGAGTTTTAGAATTTCTTCATGTATTTCGGATACTAAACGTTTACGAGGTATGTCATTTGCAAATATCTTCTCCCCCTCCGTAGGTTACCTTTTAGTTTGTTGGTGGTTTCTTTCACTGGGCAGAAGCTTTTCATTTTGGTCAAGTCCCAGTGGTTTATTTTTGCTTCCGTTTCCCTTCCCTCAGGAGACAGATCTAGAAAGAAGTTGCTACAACCATTGTCAAAGAGGTTACTGCCTGTGTTCTCTTCTGGGATTTTTATAGTTTCGGGTCTCACATGTAGGTCTTTCATCCATTCTCAATTTATTTTTGTGTACGGAGTAAGAAAGCGGTCCAGTTTCATTCTTTTGCACGTTGCAGTCCAGGTTTCCCGACACCAGAGAGGAGGTGGGTGGAGGGATGGGGAAGCAGGTGACGGGGACTAAGGAGCGCACCTGTTGTCAAGAGCACCGGGTGACGTGTGGAAGTGCTGAGTCACCTAATTGTGCACTTGAAACTAATATCACACTGTATGTCAACTAACAGGAATTTAGAAATGTAGACTATCAGCTTCTTATTTAAAAAAATTAAGATCTCCTGAACTTGGCAGCAGTTGGACAGACCTGGGAGCAGCTGCCTCCACAGGAGGAGGTGTGAGACCCTCCATCAGGCCCATCGCCATGGTCACTCTCACCGGGTAACCAACGCGGATGCCGGGCATCTTGGTTTTGTTATATTTACCACCCACGTTTTCTTGCTGATGTTACCCGTCTTCCTCTGGGCGTAATACGAGAGTCTGATGCAGAGGCTACCCTACAAGGTCCCTCAGAAGGGGCCATGGACAATGATTAAGTCAAAAGACTCAGGCTTGTGCATCAGGGGCTTCAGTAATGGGCTCTGTGACCTCCGACGAGCCCTCCACCTCTCCAGTGTTGGCAATCCTTGGGAAAGTCAAGGGATTGCACTGTTTGGCATTTTTCAAATCAAACACTGCTGTTCATGAGAAACTAAGATGTAGCCCATTAAATAAAAAAAAAGAACAATTAAAATTTTCTTCTAGGGGCTCCTGGGTGACTCAGAGGGTTAAAGCCTCTGCCTTCGGCTCAGGTCATGATCTCAGGGTCCTGGGATCGAGCCCCACCTTGGGCTCTCTGCTCAGCGGGGAGCCTGCTTCCCCCTCTCTCTGCCTGCCTCTCTGCCTACTTGTGATCTCTGTCAAATAAATAAATAAATCTTTAAAAAAAAAAAAAGAAAAAAGAAAATTTTATTCTAAAATGCATTTTTAAATATATTGGCTTACAAAGCCTAAAGTATGCAAACTAAGCTCAGTTTTCAGACCTTACCCTGCCAACTTCATCTTGCGACTTCCCTGGTTTATAGCTGTGGGCGGTCACTATGTAAGAATGAACACGTCTAAATCCACACCTTTGACACCCCTGGTCCTGTTCCCACTCCCACTTCCAGATGTTAAGCCATCAATCCAGCCACTCAAGTAGAAACTTCTGTAACATATTGGACTCATTATTTTCCCTGATGTATCTATACTGTCAGCTAATTCTGTCTCACTATCAGTTACTAGCCGTGTAAAAAATGACCCCAAAACTTAGTAGCTTAAAAACACAAACAGTTTGTTAGCTCACAGTTCCATAGGTCAGGAATTTGGGCTAGATACGAGTGCAGGACTCTTCTCTTGGTCTACGGAATGCACTCCCCGGGCAGCATTAGCTGGTGGGTCGGCCAGTGCCTGGTGGTGCCTCAGCGTGACAGCCTCGGGTCTGCTACATGTGGTCTAATCGTCTGGGAAGCCAGCTTTGGCTTCTTCGCAGGGCAGACTAAGGGCAGCAGGAAGGGGCAAACACCACGGGGAAGGCACATTCCAAGTCCTCGTGTGCATCCCATTTGATTATGTCTCATTGTTCATAACACGCCCCCTGGTCAAGTCCAGAGTCAGAGGGGGGCCACGAAAGAGCGTGGATAGATGAGAGGCCACTGGGGGCCCCTGCTGTGACACTCTTTCCCCAAACCCAAAGCGGATCCCAAATCCATCTGCACTTCCCATACCCACGGGCTCATCTGGAATCCAAGTCCCTCTCGTCTCCCACTTGAAAACTGTAACAGACTCCTACAGACTTGTCTGTCTAGTTTTTCTTTCCTGTCTCCTAACAGGTTTCCCAAGGACAACTGATAGATTATTTAAAATGTAAACAAGGTGATTTCATTCTGTCAAGAACCCCTCGGAGATCTATCGTTTAACTGAGAATGTGATACAGATGACTTCTTTGGGTCAGACTCCTCCACAGGTTCGTTTCCATTCCCCTTCCTTTCACTCAGCTGTTGCCATGGATGTCACTTTTCAATTTTGCAGAGATGTCAGCCTCTTCCCAATGATGCATCTTGCAATTACCATTCGAGACCGTCACCTGCAATGTTCTTCCCGCAGCCTTTGCGTGACTGGTCTCCCTCTTGGATCTCATTAGAGTGGGATCCTTCAATTATTGTCTTTCAAATCTGGTTTGTTTGTTTTGAAGCACTCTGTGAGTCCCAATTTTTTGTTTATGTGTGTGTATTCCTTTGTCACTTACTTGTTAGCTGTTAGACACTAGTTTATAGACACATGAGGACACCTATAACCATTATAACAATAAAAACCATTTTTTATTCTCACTGTTTAACTTGTGCCTAATACACAGTAGAAACTCAAGATATCTCCGTACAATGATCTCTCAAAGCAGCATTATCCACATGGCTAAAACGTGGAACTGTCTCAGATGTCTGTAAACCAGACCTGATGAATACTGAATGAATACAGTATGGTACACCCATACAGAGGAATATTATTCGACAATAAAAAGGAACGAAGTAGTGACACACAGCACAGTATGGATGAACCTGAAACAAGACGCTCAAAGAAAGTTGCCAAGCCACAATGCAACCAGAAACCACTGTCCTGTAGGATTCCATGCACATGAAGTTTCCAGAATAGGCAAATCTGTGGAAACAGAAAGGATTAGTGTTTGCCAGAGGCTGGGTAGTGCTAGCGCTGGGAGATAGGGAATGGCAGCTCATTTATTCTTATACATAAGAACCTCTCTTTGGTGTGAGGAAAATACTCCAAAAGGGGTAAATGTTAGAAACTATGCACAACTCTGTTAATGCGCTAAAAAAATCACATGTGCACTTGATGTGGGAGAATTTTATGACATGTGAATTATATCCTCACAAAATTGGTTAAAAAAAACAATTCTTAGAAATGAGATAAAATCAGGTGCAACAATGTTCACATCGATCCTGATTTTGGAGGGATGGGTATGGGAGGGGTACACCTATTTTGAAACCTTGCTCATTTCTGTGCATGGTCTTTCTCATTTAAGAGGTAAAACTGTAAAAGAGCTGTGAAACCAGAAACAGGAGGAGTCAGCTTAAAATCTCCTTCAGTAAAGATGTTTAGCTAAAGAAAGTTCACAAAATCATGGAATTTTAAATCTTGGATTCACCCTGAAGAATGTTCCGTCCTAAAATGCTATGTGCCAAGATATCTTCCTTAGCTACCCACGTGCACACACTCACACTTCTGAATTCCTTTGGTCTGTGCAAGCATCAGGCAAGACGCAGCCAACCACTGCCAAGTCCTGACAAAGGTGTGGAAATTGGCTTTTTCTACCACTGTGAAAATGTATCTTGGCTGTCAAAGAACTAACAATTATTTATTTTAACCTGCCTGAAACTTAAAATTATTTGAGTTTGCAAGCTGAATCTGCTCTAATTCCCTTCTTAGTCAAATGAAGACAATCAGCCAGCGTATCTGAGACCTAAGATGATACAACCAAACCCCAGTCCTCAAACTTAATTTTCCTTGCTCTTCCCCCTGAATTTTATCACCATAACTTGTCATTTCCAACTTATGATGTGTTGTAATAATACCCTCCTTCGGAGTGTACTGCCACTGAAAACTTTCTGGACCATGAAAAAGGAATTACTTATCACGATGGTTCACTCATTAATGTCACATTTTTGTTGATACCTGATGCTGTTGAAGCTACTCTTTTTTTTTTTTTAATTTTATTTATTTATTTTTTTCAGTGTTACAAGATTCATTGTTTTGCACTATACCCAGTGCTCCATGAAGCTACTCTTAGACAACACCCAGTGTCTTGCCACTCAAGAAAAATAGCCACCAATCCACACAATTCCTTTGAGAAAACTCTTTTCCAAAGAAGTGTGATAATTTTATTTCCCACACATATTCTTTTATGTATTCTCTTTTTTTAAAGATTTTATTTATTTGACAGAGAGAGAGAGAGATCACAAGTAGGCAGAGAGAGGGGGGAAGCAGGCTCCCCGCTGAGCAGAAAGCCCGATGTGGGGCTAGATCCCAGAGACCATGACCTGAGCCGAAGGCAGAGGCTTTAACCCATGGAGCCACCCAGGCGCCCCTTATGTATTCTATCTTATGCTTAGGAATTTAGAAAACGCATGCATAAAAAAATAATAAAATGAAACAAAACAAAACCCCACATACATAAAAAGAAAACAACCCTCTGAGATAAAACCCTGCATTAGCCTATCACATTGTCTAGCATATGTTACACACTCCGGTAACCCTGGATGGGACAATCCTGCTGGTAGTTTGTTACATTGTTACACGACTATGGGGCAATCAAAGGGGACAGTAAGATACCCAAGCCCTTCAAGTTGTGTTGCATCCCCGCACTTCCCTAATATAACAAAGAGCCTCCCTGCCGACAGGACACCCCATTCTGCTGGCATGAGCCTTGCCTCCCTCCTTGACACATGGTCCTAACAACAAATGCTCCTTGGACTAGCAATCTGACTTGACCCCTTGCAGTTCAAACAGCCCACCTGAATTAGTTAGGCGTGTGAGATACGAGGTAACTTAACCATGAGATCTATCAGTTAAATACTGAATTTGGAAAATGAGTATAAAGATATTTGAATGCAAAACTGAATAGAGGTTATCTAGATAAAAAACTGATCAACTGGCTTTAGTCCACAACTCTTCTTATTGGAAGGAAGACACACAGTAATTTATGAAGTAATATTTGATAGGCCAAGCAACTTACAAATCATGTTCTATTTAATCTTCACATTAAATGTATGAGGTAAGCATTGCCCAGTCTGAATTAGAGGATCGAGAAGTTGTAATAATGTATCAAGATCATATAATTTGTGAGATACAGAATTACATTTTAAGATACGACTGACATGTCATTTCTGTAATACCAAATTGTTCTCCTAGAGTTACTCAAACTTGGAGAAATACACAGAAATTCAGTTGAGATCATACCACAGTAATTTATTGAGGACAGATAATAATACAGATCTTTTGAGAATTGAAAATATCGTTAAGGGAAAGAAAATTTGTAAACTGTATTTTTTTTCTGAGACAAAATGCTTTTCTTGTCCTCTGCACTAGGCATAGGGTTCAAAAGCAAGCGTATTGTCTGACTCTTTGCTTCTCAGAGAAGCATGAAAGCCTTCCAAAATTTAGGGCAAAGGACCAGAAAACCTGATGTTACAAGATGTCTTGACTCCATAGTTTTGTAACTGCCATTTTGATGCAATTCATGTGTTGACCTTGCTGCTTCCATATGTATGACAAGACTACAAAGCTTTAATCAAAATTATCTCAAAATTGAGTCTCATTAAAATATTCACCTAATCAATACCGTCTTCCTTGATACCATAGATAAAGTCTCTCCAATTTCTAAAGTTTCTTTCAGTAAATGTATTTTCAGTGATTCCAATTCCTTAATTAATACTTCAGAAAAAAACTTGATTTACTGATCAAAGTTTACTAAATCTATCTTATGTCATTGTTATTTTGTTTTGCTGTTGTTAACTAAATGCAATTATTCAAGATCTTAAACATTTCAACTTTGTCAAAAATATTTTTGTTATCTGTCCATATTATACCAAATAAAACATCTTACCATGTAAAGTTTACCTGCTATCAATATTTTTGTGCTGATTCTTTCTACTGAGTGTGTATTTTTTGGTATTTTATTACTGCTGTTTTCAGTATTTCCAAGCTATATGATTCTTCAAAAATATTTTTACTTATAACTATCAGTTTGGGGTTTTATTGAATCCTTAAATCATAATATTTACTAAGAAATGGATAAAAGTTTTAGATGTAATTATCACTATGTTTTCATGATAGACATTTCAAACTTTCAAAAAATGATTATCATTTGGCTTAATAAGAGAAAAAAATATTCCTGGATTCATTTCAAGAAAAAAAATTCTTACAGCTTTAGTAATTACAAAATAAGAATGTTAATTTCAAGAAATATTACAAACACCAGCATCATTTGGTCTATTGTGAAAGACTAATCATTCAGTTAAATAAAATAATAGATACTAGTTTCACTTGACCTTATTAGAGATAAAAATCCTATATGTTATTTCTAAAGCATGTATTTCTTATTATGGACAAATATACATAACATATACCATTTTACCATTTACCATAACAGCTACCATTTTAACCTTTTTTTTTAAGTAGACTCGACACCCAGCGTAGAGCCCAACACAGGACATGAACTCACAGCCCTGAGATCGAGACCTGAACTGAGCTCAAGAGTCGGACACTTAACTGAGCCACCCAGGCACACTTTTAACCATTTTTATAACTAATACTTTTTAAGTTGCAAGAGCATTTAAACATGCAATATTTAAAATTGGAAAATGTTGGTTTATAACTAATACTTTTTAAGTTGCAAGAGCATTTAAACATGCAATATTTAAAATTGGAAAATGTTTAACCATTTTTAATCGTACAGTTTAGAAGCACTAACTTTCACAACGTTCATCACCACGACCTATTTCCAGAACTCACTCATCATCCGAGACCCCTACACCCACTGAGCAGTAACTCACCATTTCCCCTTTCCCTCAGCACCAGGCAACCTTTTTCCTACTTTTTGTCTCTATGCACTTAATTATTCTTGGTACATCACATAAGTAGATTCATATAATATTCGTTCTTTTGTGTTTGTCTCATTACACTTAGCGTGATATTTTTGAGGTTCACATATGGAGCATGTGTCAAGATATTATTCTTTTTTAAGGCCGAATAATATCCACTATATGTATATAGCGTATTTGTTCATCCATTCCTCTGTTGATGGGCATTTGTGTCGTGTTCACCTTTTGGCTACTGTGAATAATAATACTCCTGTGATTGTTGGTATACAAGTATCTGTCTGAGTCATTGCTTTCAGTTTGGGGGAGAGGGATGGTAAATACCTAGAAGTAGAATTGCTAGATCATATCATCCAGCTTTTTTTTTTTTTTTTATATCATCCAGCTTTTTGAGGAACTGACAAATTATTTTCCACAGTAGCTGCGCCATTTAAAAATGCATAGGAATTTCATGTCCTTCCCAACGCATGTTGTTTTCAGCTTTTTTGATCCTAGCCACCCTACTGACTGTGGAGTCATATCTCATTGGGCTTTGTCTTGCATTTCCCCAATACTGAGTAATCTGAGCCTTTTTCATGTGCTTTTTGGCTATTTGTGTATCTTCAGCAGTGAAGTGTCTGTTAAAGTCCTTGCCCCCTTTTTTTTAATTGGGGCTCTTCACTTTTTTATTCTTGAGTTGTAGTATTTGTATATTCTGGATATAAACCCCTTATCAAATATATATCATTTGAAAATATTTTCTCCCATCCTGTGAGTTATTTTTTCCTGCTCTTGCTAATGTTTTTAGATGTGCAAAGTTCTTAAATTTGATGAAGTCCAATTAATTTTTCTCTTCTTGCCCATGTTTTTGGTGTCATCATCCATAAAGTACAAAATCCAATGTCATGAAGGCTTTTCCCTACATTTTCCTTTATGACTTTTATAATTTTAGCCTTTACATTTGGGTCTTTGATAAATTTTAAATTCATTTCTGTATATGCTATTAGGTAAGACCCCAAACTCATTCTTTGGCACGTAGACATCCAGTTTTCCCAGGACCATTTGCTTAAAAGACTGACTTTCTCCTCATTGAATGGTTTTGGCACCCTGTCAAAAATAATTTGACAGTACATGTATGAGTTTATTTCTGGGTTCTCTAGTCCATTCATGTTTATTTCCATCTTTATCCCAATACCATATTGTTTGGATTACTGCGGGTGTATATAATAAGTTTCAAATCAGGAAATGGGAGTCCTCCAGTTTTGTTCTTCTTTTTCAGGATGTTTTGGCCTCTCTGGTTTCCTTGATGTTCTGCACACTGACTTTTGTACTTGTTCGCGTATTTACCTTAACCAGAGATCCTTATATCTTCCTATGGGTTCTACTTACTGTCTAGTTGTTTTATTTCCATCTGAAGGATATATCTTTTTTGTGGAAGATATCTATGGACAGGAATTCTATCAGATTTTGTTTATCTGGAAGTGTCTAATTTCTTTAATTTTCCCTCAAAAATGAAGAACAGTTTTCGTGTTGTAAAATTCTCAGTTGACAGCCTGCTTCTTTCAGCTATCCGAACATATCTCACCGCCTTCCAACCTCAGGTTCCTGGGATGAAGCTGTCTGGCAATTGTACTGAGGATCCCCCGTGTGTGATAACTCATTTCTCTCTTGCTGCTTTCAAGATCCTCTCTTTGTCTTTGTTTTTCGATAACTTCATTAGTGTATTTCAGTGTGACTATCTTTGGGTTTATTCAACATGGAACTTGTTGAACTTCTTAGGACCACATTATTTATGTCTTTAATACAATTTGGAAAAATTTTTACATCATCTCTTCAAATACTCCTTCTCTCCCTTTCTCTCTTGTCTTGCTCTAGGACTCCCATAATTCTTATGCTGGCTTGCTTGGGACTGTCCCACACATCACTGATGCTCTGTTTATTTTTCTGTTTTATTTTTCACCCTGGTGGAAGTTTGAGGTACTCTCAGATCTTTTCCGAGCATATATTCCTTCTGGGCATGCACATGGTTTTCTAAATTCTCCCCTTATATGTGGTTGCTTTTGAATATCCTAATTTCCAAAAGAGTCACATCCCAGCCTCTCTGGGCCTTAGATAGTCTATCCCATATCTCTGCTTGTAATCTCTTGCTCCAGGCCTCCGTGAGTATAGCTCTCCTAGCTTTACAAACAGTTCCCACTACTTTTCCTGCTTGTGTTCCAAGTTATGCAAGATGGAAATGAATGCCTTACATCAGTTTTTCGGGAATTTTCAGATTACAGCAGATGTACACAAAAACTTGAAAAAAAATGTCTGTTCCTCTAATTTGGGGGGAAAACCGGGAACCAGGTTGCTAGCTGCTTAAGACCAAGACTATTACCAATAGGTCAGGCAGGGGCTGGGGTTAAGATGACTATTGCTTGGTTTCTATAAACGTTTACTGTTTTCAGAGCTCTTATAAATTGATTCATACAGCTTCTGGTGTGTGCAGGTGTGTGTGTGTGTGTGTGTGTGTGTGTGTGTGTGTGTGTGTGTGTGTGTTATACATAGAAATCAGTCCTTGGAATTTTCTACTTTGTCATTTTGCTGATATCATTGCTATATTTTTTAAAATGTAAGAAACGTTTACAGATAAAATATCTATTTGAATATTTTTTTCTGCCCCATTTTAATTCCCTTCTATTTGGACTCTGACTGCATGCATGCTGGGAACTTTGGATAAGTCCCACGTGTCTCTCTTGTTCTTTTTCTATTCTTGATCTTCTCTGTGTTGTAATTTGGACATTTTCTGTTGACCGGTTCAGTAATCTTATTCTATCCAATCTGTCCTTAAACCTATCTATTCTGTTCTTAATTTCACATACATACTTTTCAGTTATAAGCTATGGCTTTTACTTTTATAAAATGTCTAATTCTCTGGTAAAAATTCTCCATCTGTTCATTTTTATGTCTATATTTCTCTTTTTTTCTTTAGCATATTAATCACAATTATTACAAGATCTGCTAAGGTTATTTTCTGAGTTATCTGTCAGACTTGTTAATTCGACTTTTATTATCTCCTTTGTTTATTTCTTGTTGGTTTTAGCCATACTGTATTACCTCCTTGGATGTCTTGTAATTTTTAAGTGTGTGCAACATATTTTGGACAAAAGAAACTTTGGGGGTCCAGATGGTATCTTCCATCACTCTCCAACTCTTCCATTAGGCAAAAACAGTAAGTGGTTGGTAACTTCCATCTAATCACTAAATTTCAGTTTAGGTAAGATTTAGTTTCCCTCTCCCTCATCCCTCCTTTTCAGGTGGGGCCCTCAGCAGCTTCTAACTGAAAGACTGGTAGGTCTTTCAACGACAGAGACTTAAAGTGGATATTCTAGAATAAGAAAGTACAATATCTAAAATTAAAACACAGAAGCTGAGTTTAAGAGACCCACTTTTGTCCTCTAAAGATTTTCAGCTTCGTTCTTTGGTCTATCAGCCAACAGCTTCAGTATTTGACAACTGGAATTCCATCTGATTTTAGACTAGATACATAGAGAGCTGGAAAGAGCATCACTCCCATCTTTAAAAGAAGAAAAAAAGCTGTAAAGCTGAAAGTTGACTAATTTCTATGAGACCATGAAAGAACTGGGGTCACAGCTACAGAGACAGGTGCCTGCAGGAAGATTTGCTTACCTGAGAAAGAAGTAGACAAATGTCATATAAACAGGTAGAAAGAGCAAACAGGAAATTTTTAACAAGCTGTGGAAGCATGGACTTTATTGAGAGTGTGAAGCCCCTGGGACCACTGATGCAAAGAAAGGATTTCACCCTCTTGCAGGTTTTACCTCTAGGAACCCCACCAAACCACCACGGGGAAGATGGAGAAAACCATAAGAAAGGTAATGGCTGAGGGCAAAGCAACCTCTGCCAAGACCCCACCCAGACCCATCCCCCTTATTTTCCCTAAAACACAAAAGTCTTAATCTACAGAAGGAAGATCAATTAAATCGTAGTCAGGGTCCTGGGGAAAAGAAATGGAGGCCACCACTGAAGATCTACTCCCCTATCTTCCCAAGTGAATAGAAGCCCCAATATGCTGAAGGCACCGTGGCAAAACCACAGGCTGGGGGTACTTAATGGAAACCCACTAACCAGGAAGGAGGGAAAACGGAGCTCTATTTCTGAAGGAAGTGTCGGAACACTAGTTACATCCATATTCTTAGATGAAGATTCAATCTTAAAAAAAAAAAATTCCTTAAAAAAAAAAAAAGACTAAGGTTCAGAGTTATTGCCTCAAACTGAGGTTTAATTAGAAAATCAGAGGAGTCCACCATCACCCAAATTTCATCCGAAGTACCACGCTAATGAGTCTGGGATAAAAGTATCGATGGACTATAGCAGAAAACCCCACAGTATTGGTCTTTAGGGGAATTCAAATTAAGAACACAACGAGACACCGCAGTTAGAATTGCTAAACTGAAAACAATAAATGTTTTCCATGAACCTTTATAATCGCCATTCACAGCTGACAAAGAATGTAAGCAGCCAAGCTGTCCTTGGGCAGATGAAAGGATGAACCCTCTGTGCACCTGTGTGATGGGATACTGCCCAGGAAGAAGACACGGCGAGTTGTTGGTTCTTAAATGCAGTTTGTTAGGTATTAGGATCTCTCCCAATTTTTCTGTCCCCCAGCAGATGCCCTCAGATAAAAGCACAAAACGTGGTCAAACAAAACATAGCTGTATTCCTCAGGGTCAATTCACACTCTCTCCAGGACGTCCTTGGGTCCCTTTCATTTCCTGGTCCTCCTCAGCTTCATCAGGCTGGGGGTTGGGGGATGCTTGCTTCCTAAGGACTGTAAGGTTAGTGGAGAGTTTACTGCCTCTCCGAAGATTTAGGAATATGCCTTTTACTGTCTGGTGTAGAAGTCAGCAAATGCTTTCTGGGGTCCCTTATACTCTCCAATTTTATGATTCCAACTCCATATGACTACTAACATTTTTGTTAGTTTCACTTTTTCTCTCTGCAGCCCCACTCTTTGCTGACAACAGGGGAAATAACTGCCTATCATTCATTCATCGCCAGAGTCTGCCCTCCTTTAAGTTGTAGTTCATTCAGGGCTGCTGTTTCCACCTGTATCTGATTCCTTCAAACACAGAACTTTTTAAGATTTATTCTACTTTTCCTAGCTGTTATTACTGAGGATCTGCCACGAGTCACTCTCTCACCCAGGAACGTACATTTCTATCCTTTTTTTTTTTTTTTAACATTTTATTTATTTATTTGACAGAGAGAGAGAGATCACAAGTAGGCAGAGAGGCAGGCAGAGAGAGAGGAGGAAGCAGGCTCCCTGTTGAGCACAGAGCCCAATGTGGGGCTCGATCCCAGGACCCCGAGACCATGACCTGAGCCGAAGGCAGAGGCTTTAACCTCTGAGTTAAACCACTGAGCCACCCAGGTGCTCCTATACATTTCTACCCTAATTATTTTCAAGAAAAGCTGAATTTTTTTTTTTATTTGACAGAGAGAAACACAGCAAGAGAGGGAACACAAACAGAGGGAATGGTAGCGGGAGAAGCAGGCTTCCTGCTGAGCAGAGAGCCCGATGCGGGGCTCGATCCCAGGCCCCTGGGATCTGACCTGGGCCGAAGGCAGACGCTTAACGACTGAGCCACCCAGGCGCCCCAAGAAAAGCTGAATTTTTGACCAACACAATCAAACACAATCTGTCTTTTGATTAAATTCCCACATTTTCCCAGTGATTTGTAGCTATGACTTTTTTTTACAGATTTATTTATTTATTTGAGAGCGAGCGAGCATGTGCACAAGCGGGAGGAGGGGCAGAGGGAGAGGGAGAGAGAGAATCATTAAGCAGACCCCCTGCTGAGCACGGAGCCCCATGCAGGGCTCCATCCAGGACACTGAGGACCTGAGCCAAAGTCAAGGGTCAGGTGATCAACCAACTGAGCCACCCAGGTGTCCCTGTAGCTATGAATTTTTTTTAATAGACTAAGAAAGTTCTTCCTCATTCTCAAATACTTCTGTGGTTATTCTTAATTTTGATTGTTCCTTATTGAAATGGGTCTCTTATGCCTTATCTCCTTGGCCTCCTGTGTTCCTCTCACATTGCAGAACTTCTGTCCTGAGCACAGGCAGGAGGAGAGTTTGAGAGAGTCATAGTCAACCCCCCCCCCATCGTGATTTCAAAGCCACTGCCCTACCACAGCCCTTGGCATCTTTTCAGCCTGAAGTTCTGGTTTTGTAACTAAATTACTGTTACATTTCTATGACTTGTGAACCACAAAAGTGTAGCTGCTTTCGTTTTCTTAGAAATACACAGAAATTTTAAAATGTGAAAATAACTCCCAAACTTATTGAGTTTTCTGTTTGTATTATTTTACTAGAGTAGGTTCTATTCACAGTGGGTAACAGCTTGGAAAAATTAAGTATTCAGTAGAGCAAGTTATATGCATGTTCACAGCTCTACACGAAAAGCAGACTGCACAAAATGCATACTGAAGTGTAAAGAAAATAATTTTTAAAACATTAATAATAAAAACATTTTTTGAAAAGTTGATTATTTAGCACCATAGTGCCTTGGAATCATCAATTCATTTATTCATTCAACAAATATTTATTGAATGCTTTATTCAGAACCTCACCTGATACCATACTATTCAGAAGACCCAAATAATGGAGACTTAAGTTGATGGAAAAAGTGATTAGCAGCAATTTATTAATAAATTTTGAGACTAACATAGACAATTCTCTAAATTAGTTAAAGAATCCGAAATTAGGGGGGAGCAGGGTAACTCTGTTGGTTAACTATCTGACCCTTGATCTCAGCTCAGGCCTTGACCTCAGGGTGGTGAGTTCCAGCCCCACCTTGGAGCCTCCTTAAAAAAAAAAGGAAGAAAAAAGAATAAAAAATCGGATTATCTGAGTCAGAGAAAAAAATGACATTAAAAGTGTAATAGGAGCTGCTCACAGCTCGAATTATCTCTACTAAAGTCTGGTGAAAATAAGCCAAAAACAGTTTGTCTATTTAATATATCATATACATCGATTAATAAACTACTGCTCCGTTAAAAGCAAATACCATAAATAACAAGGAGTGGGATCCATCATACCAATATCTAGTTGTCTACTCCATACGCACATATTTTTCATGCTCTGAAGTATAGAGAACATGTCTCTGTATTTACTGATAGAAAGCCCGTAAGAATCTCTAGCAAAGGGGCAAATGCAACCTCCCGTGGGCTCGTTACTGACAGCTGCGGCCGGCGGAGGGCTGTGCGCTGCCCGGGCTCTGGGGCTGGAACAGGGCGGGCAGCCGCGGGGACAGGGTCTGGGACCCAGAGGGAGCCCAGTCCCCTCCGTCCAATTGAGCAGTGTCTCTTTTTGCTAAAAGATCAAGAGCTCTGAAGTAATAGAGAATTTCCTTGTCTGTAATTTTTAAAGCTTTCTAATTCTAAAAGTTATTAATGGTTATAGGAAAATATTCGGGAAATACAGAATGACTCAGGCAGAAATATGCGCACTTCAAATCCCAGCTCCCATAAATGAGGAGTAAAAGTCTTAGTACTTTTTACTTCCAAAGTGCTTCGGGTTCATTTCTTTGCCATTTTGGCAGAGATTTCTATACACACATTTGTAATTAACACCACCAAAGTCTGAATGTGAGCGGTTAGAAAGTGGGAACGGGGATTGGATTCTGTTCAGGCAAGCCTCTGTGTTAGCTGAAGGAACTAAGGGCTGCCCAGGGGACCCTCTGCCCCCACCCTCACCAGCCTGAGCATCTGGTCAAGGGCAGGCTCTCGGGGCACAGTGAGGACCCCACCTGTGTCCGCAGTGAGCAGTGAAGCCTGTGGGGGCACCTCACACCCGCACTCCAGGGTCTCACACTCTGGGTTTCCCTCTGGTGGACACTTTCTGCCGCCCACCTGGAGTTGCTGGTCCCTCTGCCTCAGCTGCCTATGGAAGGGAACCCTAGCAGGTGGGTCACAGCACATCATTCTAATTAGATTTCCAGGCTACTCAACAAATGTTGAGTCGACAAGCACAGTCTTAAAATTCCTCTTCATAAAAATCAAGGTCGTGACCACTGGTGGTTCTGACCCTTGCCTGGAAGAGTCCTTTCCTTTCCTCTCTGCTTCCTCACCCCCACCACTGTTCCTGCCACTGAGGGGGCTTCCCTCCCCACTGATGCAGCCCCCTGTCCTGGGGCAGGCTCCCTCCTCCTGGAGGACCCTCTCTCCATTGTCAACTAACATCCACGGACACTCAGTGTAGTGTGTCTTAGATGTCTTAGAGGACACATTCAATTCAGGGTCTTTATCTTAGAAGAAAACATAAAAATATATCTTCATGATTGGGGTAGGCAATGACTTCTCAGATATGACACACAAAAGAAGTGAAAAAAATAGGTAAATTGGGTTTCATCAAAATTAAAAACCTTTGTGCTGCTATCAAATAATTAATACTATTAAATAAAGTAGAGACAAACCACAGAATGGGAGAAAATATTTACAAAGCATATATCTGATGAGAGACTTCTCTCCAGAATATGTAAAGATCTCATACTAGTCAATAATAAGATAACTAAACCAATGGCAAAATGGGCAAAGGATTTGTATAGACATCTCTCCAAGGCAAATATATAAATGGTAATTAGCATACACAGAAGATGCACAAAATCATTAGTCATTAGGGAAATGCAAACGAAAATCATAATGAGATACCACTTGAGACACACTAGGACAGCTAAAATGAAAAGATGAACAAAAGCACGTGTGGGTGAGGATGTGAAGAAATGAGATCCTTCATACATTGCTGACAAGAATATAAAATGATGCATTTGCTTTAGAAAACAGTTTGTTCCTCAAGATGGTAAACATAGAGTTCTCACAGGACCCAGCAATTCCACTGGTTAATACACCCCCAAGAGAAGTGAGAACCGAGGTCCGCAGAAAAACTTGCTTGTGAATGTTCATATTAGCATCGTTGATAAGGGCCAAAAAGTGGAAACAATCAAACGTCCATCAACTGCTGAGGGGATACAGAAAATATGGGATACCGTGCAATGAAATATTCGCTGTAAGAAGTACTAATAGATCCTACAACATGGATGGACCCTTGAAAACACTAGGCTAAGTGAAAGAATCCAGTCAAAAAAGACCCTATATTCTGATTTCCCTTGCATTAAGTTTCCAGAAGAGGAAAATGTCTAGGGACAGAAAGTGTGTTAATGATATTACTAATTAGTAGCAGTAAGCACAGGAGCTATGGGATATCTGCTGGTGAGTGTAAAGTTCCCTGGCAGAGTTAACGAGAATGTCCTCAAATTAGTGTCGTGGCGGTTTTGCAGTCAGTTACTGTACTTGAAGAACCGTGTACACTTTAAATGGGTGCATTTTATGGTATGTGGATTTTATCTCAATAAAGCCGTTAAAAGGCTCTTACCCTTGACACACAATGGATATTACAATTTTAATCTTGCTTTTCCCACCAGAAACTAATATTTAGAAGAGATGCTCTTTCCATCTGTCACTTTAGCAGATCAAGTCTCACGACGTCATGGTCCTTACGAACAATTTATTAAAGACTTACTATGCACCCCCAGCACTGTCAGCAATAAGTTATCTTTTGGAGAACCATGGACTTACAGTTAAAGCCATAAAAATTTAAGGAGATAAAATAAGATGAACAAAGGGAGATCAATAGTTCTACAGTTATCAACAGAGCTGCATTCTAATTATATTCTAGACATCTACACCCTTAATGAACTTCTGATAAGAAGCTATGGATTAATAGTCCACATTAACTTAGGCTGAGTTGCAGAAGAAAATCTGCATTTATAATTGTGTCACTTTTGCCTATTTTGCAGAATTCTATTCTAGACTGAAGTGCACTATAAAAAGATACATCTGTAATCAACCGCCATTGAGAAGAAACAAGAAAGAAACTACCTCATTTACATAACAAGATCAATAACAAAAAATCAAAAGAGAGGACAAGAATTTTTTAAAGCCTACATGAGGAAAACTTCTATTTGACACAAGGTAAGTCTTTTTCGTTCTATTTATTCAATTTCTTTTTAGTAAGAATACCTAATGCTTTGAAATTTCAAGTGATATTTAATAACTTTAAAAAAGGATATACGATTTCCATCTGTAACGAATATGACATAAGTTAAGATGTACAGCTCTTAAAGTACATTCTGATAAATATATTTCCTTCCTGGACTGTGTCCATTGTGAGGGACTCACTGAACTTTAGACCCAAAGTGTATCAGAACTGACAGTACAATTTAAAAGGCATGTGTTACTTAATAGATATCTTAGGAAGACTATTTCTTTTCATCTGCATAAGAGCTCTAAAAAGAAGATATGAGTATTTCCATTACACGAGCAAGAAAGCTACTTCCAAAATTTGGAAGTCTACTCCTGGGAAATGAACTCAGATCTGCCTGTTCCCAAGTCCATATTCCTCCCACTTTCCACTGTCTATCAGTACATTAATCTAATGGTACATGATGGTACATAAATCTAACTATTTGGTCCAGAAAATGGGAAAGGGGAATGAGGGGAAATCTTTTACCTTTCATTCTAAGCTCTTTAGATCCTGAAGAAGAGTTTCTGTTTTCACTGGATTCTTGCTACTTAATCTCTCAGATCTGAATTATAAATGCAGACTTTTTTTTTTTTTTAAGATTTTATTTATTTGACAGAGAGAAACACAGTGAGAGAGGGAACACAAGCAGAGGGAATGGTAGCGGGAGAAGCAGGCTTCCTGCCTAGCAGGGAGCCCGATGCGGGGCTCGATCCCAGGACCCTGGGATCATGACCTGAGCCAAAGGCAGATGCTCAATGACTGAGCCACCCAGGTGCCCCATAAATGCAGACTTCTTATCTTCACTACGGAATTACAGACAGTTTGTGAGCAAAATCGCTAATTCTAAGTTGTATCTTTTAAAGTACCTAGAACTTAGGTGACAAAGGAATAGACTTGACATGCACAGAGAAGTCTTTCAAGGAATGTGGTTAGAAGGGAAAAGGAATCAACAGTAATTTGACCAGGAAAATCTGTCTTAAACAACAGATTTTGTGTATAGTCAGTGCAATTAAAATATTAGTCATTCCTAAGTTAATTTATACAGTTACCGTGATCCCAGTTAAAACACCAATAGAGGGGCGCCTGGGTGGCTCAGTGGGTTAAAGCCTCTGCCTTCGGCTCGGGTCGTGATCTCGGGTTCCTGAGATCGAGCCCCACATGGGGCTCTCTGCTCGGTGGGGAGTCTGCTTCCCCCTCTCTCCGTCTGCCTCTCTTTCTACTTGTGATCTCTCTCTCTGTGTCAGATAAATAAATAAAATCTTTAAAAAATAAAAAATAAAACACCAATAGTTCTTGATTTTCCATGTTTGTTTTAGTGAGTGGTGAGGTCCTTTAGTCGAGCCAATTCTGAAGTTCCCATTGGGAAAACAGACCAAAAGCATGTTTGAAAGACTGAACAACGGAGCACTAGAGAGTGACATTGCCTACGAGGCAGTAAACCTTTACTCACCCCCACCCCAGCTGCAAAATGCACTCCTCCTATCCCAGCGTCCCCCAGAGCCTGAACCCATTCCAGCATCACCTTAAGTCCCAGGTCTCATCCTCTAAATCATCCTCACCAGGCATGAGTGCGACTCTGAGTGGAGGCCACACTCAGAAAGACTCCGTCTGTGGGCTGTGAAGACAGAGAACAGCTCTGTCCCCTCCCAGGGCAGAATGCTGCGACAGGTGCAGGACAGACATTCCCGTTTCCATCGAGGGAAACTGGAAGGAATACAGGGGTCCCCAGGTGAGCCCAAACTCAGTAGAGCAAGTTCCATTAAGGTTTGGAAGATCCTCTGAGGCTTGATGCCCTGCCCCCAGGGCTGGTGGGGGTGGTCCTGTCGGCCCCAGCCCTGAGCCTGTCTCTGACCTCTGTCTCCGTGTCCACATAGCTGTCTTTGGAGTCATCCTTCCTGGTTCCTGAAGGATACCCATGTTTGCCCCCAAGTAGCTCCTGCTTCTAGAATCCCAGATGTTTGACAGCCTCCCTTCATTTCTTCCTGTCTCTGTTCCTTCAGGCGAAGCTGGTGGTGATTCTGCTGAGGCAACGTCCTCTAAAACCGTGCTGGTCTGAGGTATCCATCACTGGGGACCCACGGCATTTGCTCCCTCCTGCCGAGCCGCATCTCTGTTCCTGGCTCTGCTGAGATGTCGGAGAAGGGCCACAGGGCCCCTGCCTCCTCTCTTCAGCAGAAGGTTGCCCAGCCTGGCCCTCGGCCCTCTCTTGGGTGTACTTCGTCAGCCATGGATGGCCTTGTGTTCCTACCCTTTGTCATCGAGATTGGCTTGGAGCCTTCCAGTCACGGTTCGTCTCTGCTGAGCGATCCCCTCCTCCATTTATCTCCTTCCTCACACATTTTGCTACAGGCAGGAGGAAACCTCTCAGCTATCCTCAGGATCTATCCCCTCAGGATCTATCCCCTCGGGATCTGTCTCCTCAGGATCTATCCCCTCGGGATCTGTCTCCTCGGGATCTATCCCCTCGGGATCTATCCCCTCGGGATCTATCCCCTTGGGATCTATCCCCTCGGGATCTATCCCCTCGGGGTCTGTCTCCTCGGGATCTATCCCCTCGGGATCTATCCCCTCGGGATCTATCCCCTCAGGATCTATCCCCTCGGGATCTATCTCCTTGGGATCTGTCTCCTCAGGATCTATCTCCTCAGGATCTATCTCCTCGGCTAAATCTCTCCCCTTAACACTTGTAAGTTCTGTTTTCCACCCAACAAAAGAACACAGTTTTCTGCCACTTTCTTCAAGTTTTCTGCCACTTTAGAACAAAGATGACCTTCTCTCCAGTTTCAGAAAATATGTTCCTCCTTTCCTGTTAAGACCTCACCAGAAGCGCCTCTAATACTTGCATTTCCGCCAAGATTCTGGTCATCAGCAACCCGATGTCCACGGTGAGAACCGTTCTCTGCCCGGCTTCCTCCTGGGCCATCACCAGATCCCCCTCAGCATCCATTCTTCCTTCCCAATCCTGAAGCACTTTCCTTGGGCGCTGCTGTAACAAACTGTCACAAGCGTGGAGACTGACAGCCATGTCACGGTTTGGGCAGGGTGCTCCTCCTGGAGGCCCTGAGGGGCTCACTTGCCCCCCCTGGTTTCTGGGGTTGCTCCCATCTGCCCCCGTCTGCACACGGCATTCTCCCTTGTGATTCTGTGGGTGTCCTTTTCTGCCTGGTACGAGGACATCTGACTTAGTGCCTATGCTCACCTACCAGGCTCTCAGCTTGATCTGCACCGTAATTATATCTTGCGCAGACCCTGCTGCCAACAGAGTCACATTCTGAGGTCCTGGGACGGAGGGAGTTGTGAGGGCCACTCTCCAGTCCACCACAGTAAGTTAGACTTGAAGCGAACTGCTAGCAAACAACCAACCAACCAAACAAACACCTAGTCCAGAGCTTGCCCGCACAAGACAGCATTAGGGCTTGTGTCTCCTGCTGGGATTTTCTGAGTGCGCTCCTCTAGCCTGATCCGGCCCCTTGAAAAGTCGTGTCATCCACACAGCGCGTTAGACCGACCCTTCCCTTCTGCCAGGTCACTCACAGTTTTCATCTCATTATGCTCCCGGTATTGAATTTTCCTTTTGCTTTGGCCGACTCCTGAAGTGGTGACTCCACAGTGTTGAACACCCAGATGCCCTCGTGTACAGCAGGGTGTGAGGCCCCCTGAGGGGTTTCTGGGACTTTCTGGGAATCGTAGCAGCAAAGCTCATTCATGTTTTCACATCATATTTACTATTATTTCCTAGATTCCAGCTCCTTCCACCAGTTTGTTGCATTTTCATTGACACAAAAGTGTAATTTCTCCCTCTCTTAGTCTCTCTGTGGGAGACACAGAAAACCTGTCCCCTCCCTCTCCCTTGATGGCACTAATGTGGCTGGACGGTTACTGAGGCAGACTTCCAGCCCCCTCCTCTTTCTGCTCAGATCTGCCAGGTATGAAAACGTGGCAGGCCTTAGTATGAGGTCCAGTGTAACGCTCATAGCTTCAATAAAGCTGCTTTAAAAATAACTGTAATTTCTCAACATTTCGTGAGACGAGCAGCTAATTTTCTTAAGGATTCCAATATCATAGGTTGCATCTCATTCCACTGGGCTATTACAGATGTTAGTGTTACTTACGGTGGTGGTTGTTCTCTGACACAAAATCAGTTTTAAGAAACGTCTTATGGTTGGGGGTACAGAAGCCCTTTTGAGGACCAACTTCCTTCTGCCTCTGTCTTTCCTCAGTCCTCTGGCCGTGTGCATACACAGGTCAAAGTGCAGCCACGGGGCACCTGGGGGGCTCAGTCAGGGAGGCGTCCAGCTCTTGACTCTGGCTCAGGTCAGGACCTCAGGCTCGTGAGATTGAGCCCTGTGTCCAACTCCATGCTGGGCACGGAGCTCGCTTGAGATTCTCTCTCCCTTTGCTCCTCTGCCCCTCCCCCACTCCTTTTCCCCCTTCCTCTCTTAAAAAAAAATATGCACCCACAGATGTCATACACTGCACTGCTCTGCTCTCAGACTCAGAGCTCTGCCCTTTTATCCCAACCAGAGCGGTCACCATCTTGTCCAGAGCCGAATGGGCCTCGGTAACACACATTACTATCAAGGCAGCATCCAAGTGGAATTCCTGAAGATGGTGGGTCTTGCAACCTTATTTCCGCGAGAGCAATATCGATGGTGTTTGATGAGTGAACAAAGCATGTGTGCATTCAAGTTTGATGCAAGTCGAAAGAATATGAAACTGGGTGCACCTGGAAGAGCACCAAATGGAATAAACCCTAACAGTGCAGTGACTACTAGTGGATCCTGCGCTGCAGTAGTTACAGATCAGGGACATACACCAGAATTAGAGCAAAGACGAGTGGTTCTGGTTTTGAGCTGGCGGAACGATTGTTGGGAAGACCCTATGATCACATCATGAGGCACTAGCCCCACCGTGTACCACCAACCCTTGTCCTTTTGTGACGGGGAAAAGAAGTTTCTAACAAAACAAAAACTTATCTTTTTTTGGAGCTACTCTTTCTTGTGGTGGAATGCAGATCCTAATTAATTCACTGCCACTCTTCGTTTCTCTTCCAAGAATAGTTCTTCAGCTTGCATAGTAGTTACTGAAAATGTCAATATAATTTCACTACAATTCTTGCTGAGATGTATATAGATAAAACCAATCAACATTACATTGTATAAGTGTGTGCAATTTCATTTAAAACAGTCATGCAAAGCCATATAGTCTATATTCTCATATAAAACATCAATAAAACAAGTTCCATGTAATTAAAAGTCAAGAAATATATGAAAAACTAAATAAATATTCATCGGGGGGTGGGAGATGGAAGAAATTGGTAAACTGTTCTCATTTTTCAATTTAAATAAATTGAATTTAAAAAAGAAATAAAGGAGGAAATTGCCTTAAAATTGTTTCTACCTGTAACTTTTAAATAGCTATAGTTGGGCTAAATTTGAATAGTAAAAAACTTGGAAATGCCTTCATTAAGTGTTTTTTGTTTGATTCTAAATAAGTAGTCATTTGCTGTGATTTTCATATATGGGCAAGTGTGGATTTAGTAATTGTAAAAATGCTGTTGAACTGGTGCATCTGAAAATGTTTAGGGAAGAGCCACAGTTCGAAGGAAGGGCTTTTCCAAGCAGCGGGCCTCATTTTATCCTTCCAAAAGACGATCATTCTGCTGTCTTTGGGTTTTCTCCCAAGTATGTGGTGATGTAACAGCAAGTTAGAAAGGTAGTTCGCAGCGATGGTGACAATGCAGTAACGTGTGTGCCCGGCGCGGCAGTGCGGTGTGGAGCCGGGTCTCACAACCGAAAGGCTTCCCCCCTCTGGTTTGTCACTGCATGGAAAGGGCGTTTCTGTGCGTGTGGCCACATGTTTCACCATGAAAACACAAACCAGATGCTTCTTAGAATAGTCAGATCATTTAAGATATGGACCATAAAAATACAAATAAAAGTAAATTAAAATAAATTTAAAACAAAACAAAATACGGACCACAGACACATCAGAGCTTGCATCAGCTTCAACAATTGTACCCATTGGTGTAAGTGAAAGAGCATGGGGCAGAATTGAGGAAGGTGAAAGCTCAGATTTCTGTTTCTTTGGCCTTTCTCACTCCACAACCCCACCCCCAAAGAAGCCAAAACAGACGTAATGCACAAAAACCTTCCTGTGGCCAACAGTGGTTACTACCTAATGACAAAAGTTTCGATTCACCAGGAAGATCCAACTATGAAAGTGTACGTCCCTGAAAATTTGGGGAAAAGAAATGTTCTCAGAAAAGGAAAGATATCTGAAAGCCGTATGGGAAAACCTATAAAAGGATGAAGAGAATCTGGCATAGAGGAGGTACAGGCAAGGGCTGGTCGGAGGGAAAGTAAAGAGTGCTAGCAAGGCCCTCTTACTTACAGGGGATGGACTGTAGGGTCCGTGGGTAGGGAAAGTATCCTTAAGGGCTGCAGGAGACTGACCCAGGATAGAGTGAGTGCCTTGTGCAGTGTGTCTGTCCTAAATGTTCTTAATAAAGGTTGAGACCAAAATCCAGAGCAGGAGAGAGACAGCCCTTCCCAAGAGATCACACCGGCAGGAGGAAACCCAGCAACACACGCTCTCCGAATGATTGCAGACCAAAGGAGTTGGAATGAGGGGCTGGGACTATGTAGGACAAAATGGGAGAGGCAGAGTTAAGGGGAGTGGTTTGTGACCCTCAGAACAGAGCGAATGAGGACGGGCAAAATCCTATCCCGAGACTTGGGACTTTCTAAAACGTGAACGTTTCCAGCTGTGTGGAGAAAAATAAAATACACAACTGGAAACAATGAAATGCATGGAAAATGGCTTGGTAAACCGGGTGAAGTGAGAACAAAGACTATTTGAGTTTTCCATGGCGAAGAAATGGATGTTCAGTATGTGGGAACATTTAGTTGACATCAGATTCTCAGGGAATTTTGAAAGTGTTAGGGGAAAAAAACCTCTGTAACCAACTCATTTCATTCAACCACATTTATTCAGACCCTGCTCATATGGTTGACTTAGTTTGGGGTGCACACCAGTGGGTAACGGCACCTCCCTAAGACGGAAGTCAGACACGAAAATACTTCAGGACAATAAAATGTTTCATGATCTGTGAAAAAATATACACATAATCACGCCAGTGAGGAGACGTAAGTTTATGCTATGGCACAAAAATTCCAAAGATCTTAGCAGTTGAAGAGTGAAAGTTATTTCTTCTTCATATGTCACATGCAGGCTGTCAAGGGTGAGGACGCAAGATGTCATTTAACTGATATGAAAAGATATGAAAAATATATGAAAAATCCAGTGATTTTTTTTTTTATTATCTGTCATTGAGAGCGGTGGCATCTGTCTAAAATAATCCCTCTCTGAGAGCTTTGTCCTGCAATGTAGGGGGCATTTAACAATAGCTCCATAGCGGTAAATTGTGTGCTTCAACATGAATTGGTTTGAACGTTTAGGTGAAGAGAACAGTTTGTTTTTAAACTCAAAGGGAACACATCCTTTCTACAAAAAGAGCAGAGGGGACCCCACGGACATCGACTACAACTATAATCTTGCTATTGGAAACATGCCAAGTAATAATCTGCCCTAAAAAGTCATGGAGATCCAACTTTAATGTCCTGAAACAAAGAAAGAGATTTTTCCCTCTTCTCTGCTTCCTTCTGCAAGTGAGCTTCATTACCATGCCTCTGGGTGGAATGGCGTTCCTGTTCCTTCAGTGAATGTGGCCAGCCAAGGTGGTTTTTGGTCCAGGAGATGGATCAGGTGGGAGTGGGGAGGTGCGACATTTTAGTGCCATTTCAAATTCCTCAGGAAGAGCTCTGTCATCCTTCCCAGGTGTCAGGTGTCAGCTTACAGTGTGGCACCGACCCTGAAGGTTAGAGGGGTGGAAGGGGTTGCAGAAAATTTACGGAGGAAGGGGCTGGAAAGTTTCCTCTCAGAAAGGGAACACGAGACAGCCAGAACAGTAAATATCCGGGGGTGGGGGGGAGACAGTCCGAGCACGCGGAAGAGAGGGTGCACCGTCTCAGCCTCAGCCCATGTCCTTGGAAGGTTCCTGGCAATAACCCAGGGGGGTTGGAGGGTAGAGAGTGAGGCCCGCAGGTCACTCTTGGACCCGGGGCTCCTCCTGCTCTCCCGGGGGAGCCTGAGGCCTAATTTCATGAGAGCCCCCTGGGTCAGCAGGATGAGGACGCCCCCTCCCCCAAAGCCCGAATTTACTCTCCTCTCCCTCCTGCTCCTGAGAGGCACGCTGACCTGAATTTTGCCCACCACTTCCCACTGGGGAGTGTAGCTTCTGGCAGCTTTAACTTTCTTAATTTTCCATATTCAGAAGATATTTTCTTGCCTCCTAAAATCACAGATGATCCCAGGGTTTATCTAAATAAATCAGAAAGATTTTCATCCACTCGGGAAGGTTCTTCTTGGCATCCAACACTATCGCGGCTTATTCTGAAATCTGAAGACCGTGACGATGGACAGCCTTTGTCTCACAGGGAGCTAAGGAACTCTGCCATGGGACAAAATTCTAGCTATTTAGCATGACTGTTCTTGTTAAACTTGGTTTCAGGTCTTTGGTGTCATCGGTGTTTTCTCACTGTGCGACCCCCATTCTGGCAGATTATTCACCAACGATGAAAAGAAGCTTGAAGCTTGGAGGACATGCACAAGAATACACGAAGAAAGCAAAAATATTTGCATTATTGGTTTTTTCCCATGTTGTTTTTTTACACTCACTATTTAAAGTACACTTCTTACAGAGAGAAGTGCAGCAAAATACAACCACTTTTACAGCTAATTTGTAAGTGGAAAGTGTTAATTAAAATTTGAGGCTCTCAAAGTTTCTAATTAGCCTGTAAAATTCATTCCGCTATTGGGATTTGAGTTTTTATTTCTTTTCCTGGTTGTATCTCTAATTATAGACTATAAGCTAAAAGGGCTTTTTTTTTTATATTTCACAAGAGCATTATAAAAGAAAATCACCAAAGTTTTAAAAATATAAATGGCTTCCTAAGATTTGGTTGTTGCAAATACTTAGATAATTTGGTTTCACTGTGAAGTGAAAACTTCTAACAGAAACAACTGAGCTTTTACTTTATGGATTGGAATTTAGGGAAAATAATCTCAAATATTGATAAGATTTAGCTAAATCGTGGGCATAATTCCTTCGGTTGGTGATGATATACAATTTTCATATTCGTTTTTTATCTAACTAGCACAAGAATATGGCAAAAAGTGTGGGTTAGCACTCTAGTTTTGTAAGAAGACTCATTTATTTGAGAGAGAGAGAGAGAACGCAAGCATGGGGGAGGCGCAGAGGGAGAGGGAGAGAGAAGCTCAAGAAGACTCCCCCCTGAGCACAGAGTCTAAAACAGGGCTCGATCCCATGACCTGAGATCCCCATCAGAGCAGAGATCAAACGCTGGATGCTGGACAGACTGAGCCACCTGACTGCCCCACCTAATTTTTGAATATACGTACAGGATTGGCTTTTAGGATCATAGTCCTGAGTAATAGGTAAGAAGTTGAAATCACATTGCCTGTCCCCATGTACCAAGCACTTGGACCCCCCTTGTCACAGCAGTGCTGCCCGTGACTACTTCTTTTTTATCATATACACACACACCTCGCTAATATGTCAGACAGAGCGGGTCCATGTGTCTTTATTCTAAAGTCGCCCAGCCTTAGCGTACGAGGCCGTAATTCCTAGTAACTTGGTAGGTCTGCCACTGTTACACAGTCTCATTTTTGAGCATTTCCATCACCACATAAAGAGACCTCGAGTTCATTCCCACTCCAAGCGTAAGGGACCGCTAATGTACTTTCTGTCTCTACAGGCTTGCCTTTTATGGACATTTATATAAATAGAATTTCACAATCTGTGTTTTTTTTCTCCCAAATATGTTTATTTTCTCAGTGTTCCAAGATTCATTGTTCATGCACCACACCCAGGGCTCCGTGCAATATGTGCCCTCCCCTGTACTTAGCCCGGTATGTTTTGAGGTTCATCTCTGTTGTGGCAGGGATGGGCATTTGGGTTATTTCTACTTTTTGGCTTTTCCGAATCATGCTGCCATGAACATTCATGCACACGTCTTTGTACAGACTCATATTTTCATGTATCTTGGATGGATATTCAGGAAAGGAATTGCTGGGTGGTCTAGTAAACTTACATCTTCATTTTCAAATAGGTGACAGGTTGTTTTCCACAGTGGCTGCACCTTTTGTATTCCCATGAGCATGAATGGGGGCTCCCCTGTCTCCGCAGCCTCTCCTCAGGCACTCATTCTTGACTTATTTTCTTTCACGTTATTTTTTTAAAGATTTTATTTATTTGACAGAGAGAAAGAGAGCACAAGCTGAGGAGCAGAAGGAAGAGAGGGAAGCAAGCTCCCCACCGAGCAGAGAGCCCAATGTGGCGATCGACCTCAGGACCCTGGGATCACAACCTGAATGACACCCAGCCCACTGAGCCCCCCAGGTGCCCCTGTCTTTTTGGCCATAGTCATCCTCGTGATTACAAAGTGGCATCACATTGTCGTTTTTATTTGCATTTCTCTGATGGCTAATAATATTGAGAATCACACCCTGGGCTCATTGCCCATTCCATATACATCTCATTGATGAAACGTCTTTTCAAAATTTTAGCTTATATTTTATTGCCTTTTTGTCTTCTGATAGTTGAGCTGTAAGCTTTTAAAATCTATTTAGGACGCAAGTAATTTATCATACATATGTTTTGGGCATATTTCTTCCCATCTGGGACTTGTTTTTCATTTATTAGTGGATTGTTGAAGTTCAAAATGTTTTCATTTTTATGAATGCGGATTTGTCTTTAATCACATCTGTTCTTGGGGTTGAGGTAAGATTGTCTAACCGTCTATGGCCATATACCACTGTGAACGTGCAAGGAAAAAGAAGAAAGAAAGACTGTCTATCCTAAGGTCCCTGCTCTGCTGAAAGTGGAAACTGAGGTCTTACGAGGCCAAGGAGACCCTCAAGGGCACGCACGGGTTCATGGGCAGGATATCGCCCCTACACTCTCTCTCCTCTGGGCTCATTGCTACCAGGGTGGGGTTCACGGGAGCCCAGATGAGTGACGTCTGCCCGTGGGCCTGCGATTTTCCCAGTGGTGGACGTATTTTGAGGGCCTCAAGTCCAGGAAGAAGGAACAGACCTGTCTTCCCAGAAAACACCTCTAGTTTCTTCTGTATAATGTGAAATAAATGTCCTATGAGCAAATACATAATATAAGAACATTTCTGATGATCACTTCATCACCCTGAAGTAAAACAAACAATGCTCTTCTTTGATTTTAAGATCTAAAAAGTATAAATGTAAGTAAAACATTGGCCTTTAAATCTTTTCAAAAAATATTCTATATAGGGCACCTGGGGGGCTCAGTGGTTTAGGGCCTCTGCCTTCAGCTCAGGTCGTGATCTCAGGGTCCTGGGATCGAGCCCCGTGTCGGGCTCTCTGCTCAGCAGGGAGCCTGCTTCCTCCTCTCTCTCTGCCTACTTGTGATCTCTCTCTCTCTGTCAAATGAATAAATAAAATCTTTTAAAAAATCTTCTATATAAAACAAATTCTAGGGGCATCTGGCTTAGTCATTTGAGCATTGGCTTAGGCCATGATGTCAGGGTCGTGAGATACGGTCCCTTGTCGGACTCTGTATTGGGATGGAGTCTGCTTCTCTCTCCCCCTCGCTCTACCCTTCCCCCCACTCATGCACATGCTCCCTTTCTCTGAAATAAATAAATAAATCTTTTTTAAAAATTCTATAGGAAAACCAGGGAATAAATTATTAAGTTCAAAGTAATCAAAAATTTCAACTGCATTACCCAAACTAAAAACAAAAATTATTATTATAATGTGTCAATAATGAAAGCCAGTCACAGGGTAGGTTGGTTTAATGTTAAAACCAACTAAAGAAATTTTATGAAGCATGCATTGAGGAGACGAGCCCGTGTTGTGAATTTGGAGAGCATTTCAACAGTGTACCTGTGGCAGGCTGCCCCTACGGTGACCCCAGGGCCCTGTCTGCTTGTGTCCCCGACCCTCTGATACCCCCCCATCTCTTAAATATGGGCTAGACTTACTGACCTGCTTCTGACAAATAGTATAGAGCAGAATATATGTGTCTGTGCTCTATACACAGACAGGGCACTTCCAAGGTAGGTAACAAAGTGACTTGGGCATCCATGCGGCCCTCCCTCTCCTGACACTTGCTCTACAGGAAGCCAGCCGCCATGCTGCCGGCCTCCCTGCAGACAGGCCCAGGTGATGAGGCTCCGTGTCTCTTGCGCACGGCCAGAAAGGACCTGGGGCCAGCGAGTGCCAGTCACCGGTCGGGGGCAGTGGTCAGGTCTCCCTAGGGAACCTCATCTACGAACCTGCAGAAAAAAGCCATATCCTTTAAGTCAATGTGACTTTTGGATAAACCAAATATCCAAATTAAGTGGAGCCCGATCAAACCAGGAGTGAGATGCTTTCAAGTAGCCCATCATTATCCAAGCACGTTATAGGCGAGGTCTTGTGAGATCATGCTGTCGGCAGCTGGTCACTCCACTACCCTCTGTGGGGTGAGTGAGCTCCGATTCCGCCACGATGACATCAGACTCGAGGCAACGCCTGGCGTCTTCATTGTTCGAGGGCTGCCCAGGGATATCTCCTTCATTCAAACTGCACATTCTTCATTCCTGACGGACTATTAGAGGCAAGGGGTTCATTTATATTCTTATGACCAGCTGTAGTTTAGCAAAGGGCACAATTTAAAATCAAGCAATTAGAGGGAGTGAAATTTCCTATAACTTATCTCTCTTTGGTTGTGTTATCATGAATGATTCTAATGACTCCCTGTGACGAGCATCACCATAACGAGGACAGAAATAAACAGGAAATCTTACAAAGCAGCGCTTCTCAAAGCACACTGCCTCTTTCTTTAGAAAACCACATGCCCTGTCTCCACCCCCAAACTACTGGATCAGTAGTGAAAACATCCGCATTTTTTTCAAGACTGACACTTGGTTATGAGGGCATCATCGGGATAGATCACAGTGCTCGCTGAGAGGCCAGATTCAAAAGGAAGAATCTGTCTTCATAGACATAAACAATGAGGTCGGGCATCTAGCAAAATAGACTCCAGTAAATCAGGTTTTTAAAATAGTTTCTTTTCACATCGTTATGAAAGATTTCTGAAAGAAGAGGTGGGAAGGCGTTTGGATGGACATTTACAACTCATATATTTTTTTGTTTTGCTTTGTAGTGGGTTCAATGCCCCTTAGAACACACCTGGTTCTCTCTGACCAACTGGGTCCAAACACAGCCTTCCCTTGCCCCTCCTGAGAGCTGCGGTGTTGTTGGGGTCTTGCCAGTGCCCAGCCCTTAGAGGAGCTGAGGTGCAGGGAACCAGGGTGAGCGCCAGCTCATCCTTGCCTTGGGTTCGAGCCTCGTGGGGAGGGGCACGGGCACAGGGGCAGCTCTGATGATCAGAACTCACAGAAGCCTGAGTGTGAAGTTCTCAGGGGAAGGGAGGGACTCAAACAAATCTTCCTTCCTCCCCCAGGGAGGGCGTGTGTCTCTCTTCCTACTTCCTCATGTTTCTGAAATCATTCTGAGCTGTCTGTCTGTCTCTCATTTCTGCTACTCCAAGAGCAGCTTTTCTACCGAGTAAAACTGTGAACTGAAAAACTTAATAACTAAGGGAGGAGGGCTGGGGTGGGGAGGGTCCACACAGAATGATCTGCGGGGTTCAGCCCCGCCGGCAGTCTAGGTGTCTCCCGGTCCAACCCTGAGGGAGGTTCTGTGGCCTCTGAGGCATTCTGCTGTCCTCGCCAACTGAAAACATCTCTAATAACTTTCCCTTTTTCTCCGTATCTCAGTCCTCCCCGCGTTATGGTCAGTGACAGCCCTTCGCCCCTGGATCTCTAGGATGGACACATCGGGCTGTTTTCTCCTACTCCTGCCCTTGATGCCGCTCCCCACATCTGCCCTTAAAGCCCATGCCCTGACCCCCCGGAGCAGAGACCATGGAGCAGGATATCAGGAGGCGCTCAGTCCTTAAAAGTACCTGGGTGGCTCGGGCAGTTAAGCACCTGAACCTTGGTTTGGGCTCAGATCGTGATCTCAGGCTCGTGGGATGGGGCCCCGAGTCAGGCTCCGTGCTCAGAGGGGGTCTGCCTGAGTCCCTCTCCCTCCCCCTCTGCCCCTCCTGCTCGTGCTATCTCTCTGTCCATACGCCCCAAGGTTGTTAACCCAGAGAGCCACGGGCCTGAAGCCATTCCATCTGATCTGCTGCCCCCCTGCCTTTCAGCTCTTGTGGGCTCCGTTGTTCTATTTGTCAGGGTCAGCTGGTTCTAAGAGGCTTTGCCACGACACCCCCGGGAGCAGGAGTGGCCACATCATGGCCCGAGATCCATACGTATGGAGACAACCACAGTGCAATTCCGGGAAAAGAGGCAAGGGGCATGTATGGGGGAAGAAAGCGAATTTTGTGTTTGCATTTTAGGGTTAGAAACTATCAGAAGTACTTGTATTTGCAGCTGGCTTGTCAACAGGGTAGGAGGAGGCCGCAGAGAACCGCTATTTCAAAAGCTAAAAATTCTCACTAAATCCTTAAGATGTTATGAAATAAAGCGTCGATTCTGGTGCACAAAGCAGACCCTGGAGGGTTTCCTGTGCCCTGTGTAACACTGTCTAGCAGACAGGGCTTACATTTTGGTCTCTTATCGCCTATGTTCCTTTTCCCCAATTTGTGGTCGACACTATTATTTTGCTTTATTTTTAAAGCTTACAAGATGATGGGTGCAAGTTGTGCAGAAGACATAAGGGATAAAAATAAAGGAACGCCCACATGTAACCCCTACACCGAAGAAAGAAAACTCGGCCGTGTCTTTGCGGGGCTGCATGGGTCCATCTCTAATCCCATCCTGTTCATTATCCCCATTGCTCTCCTTCTTGGTTTACTGGGTAGGAATTGGGTGCTGACCAAGCCACGGCTTTGATTTGCATATTTTCAACTTCAGATAAAGGGAATCATATACCGTGTGTACCTTCAACTTGCTTTCTGGCTCAGTATCATGTTGCTAATATTAACTCTCATAAACTTTCACTGTGGTCTACGGGCGCTGCTTTATTACATATCATCATAAAATTATATTAAGCAAATGTATCTATTCTAGTTGATTGGATTGGGTCTTTTCCCCATTTTTGATACTATAATGAAAACAGCTATGCATCTTCTTAGGATTTTGGAGACAGTGTACAGTACAAAGAGTGTGTACGGTACAAAGGCTGTATCCAAAATCTGGCACATCTTCACATCCACTCAGCTATGACGAACAGTTTTCTGAAGTGGCTGCATGCGAATGAGCAGTTCAAAGACTCCTGAGGTCCTTGTCGCTACGTTTGGTTGATGGTGTCACTCTTTTTAACTATGTCCAACTTGGTGGTTGGGAAAAGGGATCTATGTTTTATTCTTCATTCCCTTCATTACTAGGGCAGCAAACAAGGAAAAATAATTTAATTTAGACAAACCAAGGAGGAAACGATGTGAAGGGGCTCCCTCGGATGAAGGATCGGGCAGGGGTCTCCTGTGGAGGGTCATCTGCGCAGACATGACTGACGAGATGGGCGGGGCCAGATGAGCACCTGCACGCGGGCTGCAGACAGGAGTGGTTTCTAGCTGTTCTGAGAGGCAAACCTTCCTAAGGGCTGTGACTAAGTATTCTTAGCTGGTAAGTTAGAGACCTGGCTGGACAGTTCCCAGCTAGATTAGGAGACGCAAATGGATGGCACTGGAGAGGAAACGGTGCTTAGGGTACGAAAACGGGGCGAGCAGGGAGACACACATGGTGCCTGTTTATTCTCTTAACAAGGATCTGCATTACTGGGCAATGTAAGAAAAGGAAAATCACGTGTAAAAACAGATTTTTTAAATCCTTGACAAGAATTAACCTGGCATGAAAAAAAAAAAAAAAGAATTAACCTGGCATGAATCATGCAATATTTTAGGCTTAAAAGAATCATTACGAACCTTCTAGGTCTGGAGAATTAAATAAATATATATAAATATGTATGATATATAAAAATGTATATTAAATTACATACATTATGTATATTTGATATATTATTTCTATATATACATTAAACATATCTATATATATATTTGGTCTGTCAGTTTCAAGATCTGCATGACTCCCTGCGTTAAATCTAGGTGAAGCATTTCCAGCCCCTTGAGATGCCTCCTACTGTTTCCAAGTCCTTACATGTAGCTGCCCTGGATCACTCACTACCTGGAGTAAACACCAATCCTTGTTTTCCTGCCTTGAATGTTAAGCCGAGCTGAGGGTCACCGTTCACCCCTGGAAAGGGACCCACCTGCTACTGACCAATGGAGTCCAGAAGAGCCCAAGGGGAACCTCTCTCGTTTTTCTTAGTCACTTTGCGTTCTCTTGTTAGCAGAGGTCAGGATGGAGTCAGACATGTAAGCAGTTTGCCAGGGAAACGCCTGTGCAGAAGAAAGAAGCAGGAGCAGGCGTGGGAAGATCCCAACCGCGATGCAGGTCTGACGACTGAGGAAGGAGACAGGACGAGGCAGGATTGGGCAGGAAGAGCCTCAGACTTGAGTGTAGCCCCGGACGGCCTCAGCCAGGCTGATGGGGAGCGCCAGAGCGGAGGCTGCCCGCTCGGGAAACCCCGCATCAGGCCAGGAGAGCCCTGCTCTACGTCCAGGCACGGGCTGGGAGAGGCCCTGGACAACACGGCCCCGGGATGAAGGTGAGTGGGGGCTTGAAAGTCCCAGAGGTGCGGGGACTGGAGCCGTCACTTTCCCACGCCCCTCGCAATAGGTCCTTTTGAAAGGGAGAGCTGAGAACTTCACCTCCAGAGCCCCTCACCCGAGATACAAACCTGCTGACATCGCCCACGAAGGGCTCAGTCTTCAGTGTCTGCATAACAGTGACGTATCCTGAATACATCTGGGCCTCTAATCTATATGCTTGCCTACCCATTATGATAGACAAGAGTGTCCCCTGGGGTTCCTTATGATATTGAAAGGAAATCAGGATTATTTGCCTGGATCAAGGGATAATTTTTTTAAGACCTTGTGTTGTTTACAAACAAATTAAGAAACACATTTTTTTTAAGTTTACAAACTAAGCTGACGCAGAGACCTCCGTTAGTACCCGGCGACTTCAGTCCTCTGCTTATCTGTAAGTACAGTGATTTCCTTTTGTCTTCCTATCCCCAGGCACTCTTAATTGGCTTGCTGTAAACAGGTTTTCTTCTGCAGGAACACATGCTCATTATTTATTTGGACCTCGCATAAAATGATTGCCATCCCTGACCCAGCGGTCCCAAACCTCTCATGTGTGTCCAGAAGGTTCGTGCCTACTGACGCTGGCACATGCCTGCGAAAGCTGTTTATTAGGTGACACTCAGACCTCTCAGATGCATCTGCTTTATTACTTTATTCCTATTAACAGCACATCCCTTAAAGGAGAAAGGCACAAAAATGGGATTCAGATAAAAGAGGCCAAGCCTAACAAAGAGACTAGTTCTCTACCCCTCCCTTTGTTTGCAGTGTTCAGTTTGTCTAATTTACAATTGGAAAGGAGTGGAATGGCTCACTTACAAAGAGCAGAAGTAAGTGGAGAAGAGTTTATGAGGTGGAGCAAGGGTAATCTAGGGTTAGGCTGGCCGTCCGTGTGGGAGACGACAAGTATGAATCCGGCAGGAGGCTTGTCTATCAGAGACCATGCAGTCAGAGGAGGAGCAGAGGACTCTAGAAGTGACGTGCGTCTGTGATGCCCACCAAGTGACGTGACTTTACCTGAGCCTCTTCCTACCTGGCTAGAACCTCCCACTACCCAGCACGCTTGCCTGCTTCGTGCCATGGCCACAGTAAACCTTCTGGAAAGAGAGTAACTTCCCAGTTGGGACATCAGCATTCTTCGCTCCCCCAAGGGCCTCCCCCTCCAGGTCTGTGACTCAGGCCTAGCTGCCTTTGCCCTAGAATGGCTCTCACTGACCACTTGACCTTCTTTGCTCCTGTCAAGGCCTCTCAGCCCCCTTTAATCGAAACAAAGACTGTTCAATGACAGTTGCCATCCAACCGCGATGCAGGTCTGACAGTTGAGAAAGGAGAGGGGATGAGGCAGGACTGGGAAACTCCCTGATGGCAGGAAACTCCTTGACTGACAAAATCGCTAAGGCAGCCCCTTTCCCAGGAAAGTTTTCCTCTACCACCACACACTGTACCCTACCCAACCCTCCCCAGAGACAGGAACTTAGGGACCTAACACACAACAGCTGCTAACACCTGAGGCCGAGAAGCTCATCGGAAGGACGAGGCAGGATGTTTCACCACTCAGATGGGTTTTGGAGACACCCAAACCGGCCACTGGGTCGCTCCCTGGTCCTTCACCCAAAATGTAGTCCACGGCCCTCATAAGCTTACGCGTCAGTGTAAAGGAAATCTCAAAGATCTTCTCCACAAGTATTGGTGGCAGTGATGATAACTAGGTCTTCCGCACAATCAGAAATGGGCACCATGTGCTCTTACTTCTGGGCTTCTGTCTGACACGTGGTGTAAGTTCCAGTTAGAGCCCTCTATTTGTGTCTGTCTGGGTGTTTTTGTGTCTACAAACATGTAATAGTTTCCTACCTTGGGATGGTGTTACAAAATTACACCATAAATTCCTTAAAAGGACTTCTATTTTAATTGCTGTAAAGATAAATAAACACATACAAATTGAACAGTTCTAAAATTCCCAGAAATTTGGGAAGTTTGACTTCTAATACTTTCATATGCTTTAGAAAATATTCTTAGAGAAACTAATTCAAAGATTTTCAAGATTCAAGTTTATATGATTTAGTTAAGTCTTTGGTAACCAGGACTAGTTTGATATTGTTGGTTGAATAAAAACAGTGATGTTTTTAGCATCATACATTTTTATTCCACTTGGGTATAGTCTTCCTAAACTTACAAAGGTTTCCTGACTAAATACACTCTCCTGTGGCTACAGCTGTTTCAGATTATAAAAAAATGTGTATTTTTCCTTAACCAAACTGAACCATTCTTCCGACCAAACTTATTTCAACAGTACTTATGAGTTGCAGTATAAAAATAGTTTCCCAGCTCTTTAGGTAACTTAAAACCTTAAACGTATGCTACACTGAGTTAATAGTTTTCTTTAGCTACCCAGATCACTTATAAAGAAGATAAAATACTGAAACTTAATTACTAAACATAATTTCAATTCTATATGCTTTTTGTCTCTAATGTTTACAAGGTAGAGATGGGGTAAGATTTCAGAATTGCATTCCGGCCAGGAGAGCACACTTCTGCTCTGGATGTATTTCCAAATACTTCCTGTGCCCGCACTACCTCATCCTTTCCTCCTCCCCCCTCCAAAGCCAGAAGGGCACCCTTCTCCACCCTCGCCAGGAGAACCGACAGGGGTCCTGACGGAGAAGCCCCCGAAACTGTGGCCTCCAGGATTTTCTCAACGAGGCACAGCCAGCCTCCAGCCGTTGGTCCAGAGTGTCATTTAAGTCTTCCCCCGCGTGGGTGGCCACAGCGCTATCTGCTACAGGTCTCAGCAAGAGATAAGCAGGCCTCGGTTCCTCTCACTCTGGATGCACCTGCCTCTCCCAATTTCAGGGGGGTAATTAGCTTTGAAGCCTTGGTTCTCTGATGAGTCCAAGAAAAGCTACTGATTTCCAATTTGTCCTGATTTTTCTTATTGTAAGGCTAAAAGTGATGACTTCTGGGAGTTGCTTTCCTTGATGTCAACATCTTATATAACCGTGGTGCGTCTGTAATCCTGAGCGATGATGTTGTACCGCGGCAAATGAGATTTTATTCCCATTGCACCAGTTTCTTCCACTAAGGTCCTCTGTCTCTCCCAGCATCCAAAGAAGGACAACACGGAGAATTTAGTTACGTATCAGCTTAGTCATCCTCAATCTGCGATGCTCCCATAGCCCTTTCTCCTTTTTCAAGACTTTTTTCACATTTGAAGCTCTCTCATTTTGGATTTTTCTGATCCTTTCTATTAACTAGCCTGGGGTTACGGTTTGGGGGAGTACAGCACAGAGGTGGGGCCCCACTGCATGAGCAGTCACCGGGGGTGCTAGCTTGATCCCTTGGTTCAGACGGCACCTGCCAGGTTTCTAGATTGGCTTCCAGGTTAGAAGCCAATTGCTAAATTCAGTGCACACTCAAGGGGCATGAAATTCAACTCTACCTCTTGGAGGCAGGAATACCTGTATCTGTATTATGAATAATTTTTCTGTTATTTATTTTTTCATCTGGACTCATGGACATTTGTTTTATTCTTTGGAAAGTGATCCAACGCTTGCTTGTCTGTGTTGTTGCTCAATTTGTTCAAAGTTCCCAGTTTCATCTTTGAGCTTGTAACTTATTCAGTCTGTGTCTGCCCTAAGTAATGCTGAGCTCTTACTTCTCCCTGGGAGTGCCTGTCACTCTCCGGATTTCATGTCGCTTGTTTTTCCTGTAACGTCAGCCCTCTGCTGGGTTCCCAACAAGTAATTAATTTCCAGCAATGCTCTTTCTGGCTCTCCAGTTCTCTGAAGTCATCTGTTAGACGGATATCTGTCAAAAACCCTTTCCATTTGTCCACAAAAGTGTCTCAAAAAAATCTCTGATAAATCATGGTCCAAGAGCTCACATGAAAATACTGGATGTATAATTACAATGAGTTCTGACTCATCGGTTCTGTGTGCTTTGAAATGTTTTGATCCAGGCTGGTGCCGTTAAGGAAGATAAAAATGAGAGATGATTTCTTAGCGTCACTTCAATTCTCTCCCTTTGCATCCCTCCCGTCTGTCCCTCATTTACAGAACCCGTTACGCACACAAGGCCTGTGACTTGGCTTGTTTTATATCCGCTCTATCAGTCCTGCTCTTGGGCCTCACGGCAATGGACTCACTCCCCACTTTGTCCTCAGTGGAGAATACAGTAAATTATCAAAAACAGAAAGCTCACATTACTCCCATAAAGTGTAGTTAACAAGCAGCGAGGATATTCACGCAACACTCCCATCAATCAGTCCCTGTGCCGAGACATAACAGTACATATCAACGGTAAAAAGAAAGAAAGAAAGAAAGAATAATAATAATAAAATAAATAAAGTCTTTTAAAATGGGCACACCTCCCAAGACCTTAGAAAGAAATGCATCATGCATTAGGACTCAGAGATGTTTAAAGGTTAGAACAGGTCAGGAAGAGTAGAACTAATACCATTTCATAGATTTGCATAATTACCTTGGGAAAACTCCATTACGTAATCCACCTGTTAGATGCCGAGGAAGTAGCATGGACAAGGACCATCTTGTCTGAGAAAACAGTGTAACATGTATTCTGGAAAGGGATTCAAGATGAGGCAAAGGAGGATCCTGAACTCATCTCCTCCCATAGACACACCAAATCTACAGCCACATAGGGATCATTTCCCGTGAAAAGGATGTGAAATCTGGATGACAATCAAAGGATAAAAGGGCCTCATCCAGACAGGGAGCAGAGGCAGAGATGCGGTCTTCACAAAAAACTCAACCCCAGATCCCAGCACACAATAGGGAAGGGCCTCACCGGTCTGGTGCCTCTTCTGGGAAGTGAGTTGTTGGTGCCTCACATCAGGCAGTCCCACCCTTAGGATCTGCCCCAGAGATATGAGTTCCCCAAAGATGCCAGGCTTGGAAAACCAAGGGGAATGAGGGATCCAAAGTACTATAGGAAACTGAGATTCTCTTCGAGAGCTCATGTTCGGTCTCACTCACCCTGGGATCCTGTTCAAAAGCACCAATTTTTAAAGTGCCAGACAGTATGGCAAGAAAACTCACTTGTTCACCTGAGGGTACCTGCCCGGGGGGCGGGGAGAATCAGGGGTCTCCCGGAGACAGAGCTAGCGCAGGTAGGCACACGGAGACACAGCCCCCTCCCGCTGCCTCACTGAGAAGGGTGGGGGAGCTGGGCCGGCAGTCCCAGCGCGGTCCCACTGCCCTGCTGAGGCTAGAGAGGGCAGGGGGCAGCAGCAACTCTTTACTCCCCGGTGGGGGCAGGCCAGCATGAGGAGTCATGGCATTTTCCTGCCGCCACCCTGGGACAGGGCACTGTCTCGCAGCACTGCTGAAATCCACGAGTGCATGCAGTCAAGGCATCTTCCTGTTCCCGCTCTGAAGCCAGAGGGCATGCCTTGCCCCCTCCACGTACCAGCGGCCCTGCTAAAGCCGGTAGGCAGCTGCAAACCACACAGGGGATACCCCTTATTTGCTTGGCTCCGATGGCCGAGGGGGCTGGCATTCCTGGGCCCCAGGGAACTATAACAATGCAAAGACACTTCTTGGCAGACCGGTGCCCCAGGGCCCTGCACAGACAGCAGGCCAAACACAACCCCAGTCTTCCTGTGAAAAAGGCCCACTTACGTACCCTGGAGCTTCAACCTGAGGGACAAGCTTCATGTCTCCAGACATCTAGAGGCTACAGAGGTGCCCAGGGAATGTAAACAGGGAGAAAGCATCCTTGTTCACCCCCTTGGCCTTGCTACAGCTCTACCAAACATCCCAAAAAGGAGCTTATACCAAAAATCCCCGATTTTTGAAACTGTCACCCAGGGACACCTCCAGATCTCTCAATCTGGAGTCCAACTGGGTTTACAGTTGTCACCCCACAGGACTATACATATTTGCACACTTTAAAAGCTTCTGCCTGAGAGTCTGACTTCCAATCAGCCTAAAACTAAGTGTCAAATTAGATTCCTCTCCTTGGAACATTGACAGGTCTTGGCACACCCTCAACAATGAGGACAGATCAGAAATAAATCAGACTGTTTAGACAATCACAAAGGTTAGGAGATGACCAAGAACTAGGACAAAGGTGAGCAAGAAAGCTCACCTCCTACACGTGGCAACTTTTCAACACTAAAAGAAGTAGTTGTTTTGCCAAATATGTAGAAACACAGAGAGTCAAGCAAAATGAGGAAATAGAAATACGTTCCAAATAAGAGAATAAGGCAAAACTTCAGAAAAACCTTAATGATATGGAGATAAGTAATCTATATGTAATGAATTCAATTTGATAGTCATAAAGGTGTCCCTGGAACTTGGGGGAAGAGTGGATGAGCACAGGGAGAACTTCAGGGAACAGGAAGTGTGAGAAAGCACCAACCAGAAGTGACAGGGATGAGGAATACAATAATTCAACTGAAAAGTACACCAAAGGGGTCAATATTACACGGACGAAACAGAAGACAGGGTCTCAAAGGGGGAAGACAAAGCTGCCCAAACAGAGCAGCAAAAAGAAAATGAATTTAAAATGGTAAAGATGACTTAAGAAACTTAATGTGACATCAAGCAGGATAACATTCAAATTAAAGAGGTCCCAAAGGGAGAGGAGAGAGAGAAAGGGGCAGAAAACTTATTTGAAGAAATCATGGGTGAAAACGTTCCTAACCTGGGGAAGAAAACACACAACCGGGTCCAGAAAGCAAAGGGAAGCAAAAGGAGTTTCAAAAAAAAGAAAGAAAGAAAGCTCAAAGAGACCAACACCAAGCCACAGTACAATTTGAAAGTCAAAAGTTAAAGAATACAAGAAGCAGCAAAAGAAAAGCCATTTATTATATAGGAAAATGTACCCATTAGGCCATCAGATTACTCAGCACAAATTTCACAGGCCAGAAGAGAGTAGCACGACATATTCAAAGTGCAGAAAGAGGGCACCTCAGTAGCACCATCGGTTGAGTGTCCAACTTATGGTTTCTGCTCAGGTCATGATCTCAAGGTTGTGGGACCGAGCCCCACTTTGGGCTCCATGCTCAGCCTGCTTGGGTTTCTCTCTGTTTCATCCCTCTCCTGAATAAACACATTTTTAAAAACAATAAATAGAAATGCTGGCTGACTGCAACCTGCCTTTCTTTCCAAAGTGCAAAAAGAAAAACACCCCACCAGAATATTCTACCCGGCAAGGTTATCATTCAGAATTAATAGGGAGATTAAGAATTACCTAAATAAGCAACTAGAGGAGTTGATTACCACTAACTTGGCCCTATAAGAGACATTTAAGGGCCTTATTTAAACTAAAAAGAAAGGACATAATTAACAAGAAAATATATAAAAATAAAATCTTAATGGCAAAAGTAATATACAGTATATGTACAGCAAAGGTAGTGGATAAATCACTTAAAAGGCTGTCTGAAGACAAAAATAGTATGTTTAACTAAAACTACAATAGTTAGTTAAAAGATTTATTTAAAAAAAAAAGGTCAACGTGACATCAAAACATTGAACATGTAGGGAAAGAAGTAAAAATGTAGGGGCGCCTGGTGGCTCAGTGGTTAAAGCGTCTGCCTTCGGCTCAGGTCATGATCTCAGGGTCCTGGGATCGAGCCCCACATCGGGCTCTCTGCTCGGCGGGGAGCCTGCTTCCTCCTCTCTCTGCCTGCCTCTCTGCCTACTTGTGATCTCTCTTTGTCAAAAAAAAAAGAAAAAAAAAAAGAACAGTAAAACAACTACAAAAAAGAGGCAGGAAGAAAATAAAATGGCAATAGGACATATCTATCTGTAATCACCTTAATGTAAATAGACTAAATTCTCCAAGCAACAGAGGGACTGTGGGATGGATAAAAACAGAGCCTCTTCCACTCACTGCCGACAAAAGACTCACTTCAGAAACAAGGACACACTCGGACTAAATGTGAAAAGACAGAGATACACACAGAAACGAAAAGAAATGCTCATCAGACAAGAGCCTTCAGAGACCATAACACAAAGAAGAGCACTAGGTGATGATAAAAGGGGCAATCCAGCAAGAAGGTGTAACACTTCCAAATATGTACCAACCCACCTTGGAAGCACCAAAATAAATAAAGGAAATATTCACAGACCTCAAGAGGGAAACGGACCACGATAAGAAACAGTGCAGAACTCAACACTCCATTTCCATCCACGGAGAGGCCATCCACACCGAAAATCAATGAGAACGCATCCGGCTTAAATGACCCATGTGTATCGGGGCGAATGGGTAAAGTTGTCACATGCACACACGCGAGTACTATTCAGCCATAAAAAATAAGGAAATGTTGACGGTTGTGATAATGGGGAGAACCTTGAGAATACTATGTTAAATAAATAAGAGGAAGACAAATACAGTATGATTTCACTTGTGTGTGGAACTGACAAAACAAAACAAAGTCAGATTCCTAGATACAGAGGAGAGACCGGAGTCTGCTGGGGGGACCTTGGAGGCTGGGGGGAGGGGCTGTCCAGCCTGCTTGTCTTCTGTCCCCTCCCCCGCCCTCCAGGGCCCTTTGTGACCAGCCGGCTGCTCTGTGATGTGGGCCCAGGGCTTGTGTCTGCAAGGACACACCCAGCCCCAGTTTCCTGAGGGCACCCGTGCCATCAGACCCTAACGCTTTTCAGAGGAAAGAGATGGAGAATTATCTCTTCCCCCAGAAATTCTTCACTGAGGATTGGCTGAGCTCCAGTCCCACTTCCCGGGCAATTAATATCATCCTGGCCTTCATATGTGGCCTGGGGATCTTCTTCCTGCTCCGCTCCTGTCTCCAGCCTGATCCATCGTCACCGCCACCACGCAAGAAACCCAGGACCAGCAGGAAGGTAAGGAACCCCTGGCCCAGACCCAGCACAGTAGGAGTCCATCTTCCTTCCTGTCACTCTTTCCCCGTTTCTGAGTCACTGGAGAGACTGACTCCTGAGACGGGAAAGAAGAGAACGTGTGTTCTCAGCAAAGAGCAGACGGTCATCCACCCAAGGA
>CM053615.1:73406-92372 GCA_028646535.1 Procyon lotor | reverse complement strand
GACAGAGACCAAAGAGACCTCTGACGGAGACCACACAGAGACCTCTGGCGGAGACCACAGAGACCTCTGACGGAGACCACACAGAGACCTCTAACGGAGACCACACAGAACCCTCTGACAGAGACCACACAGAGACCTCTGACAGAGACCACACAGAAACCTCTGACGGAGACCTATACGGAGACCTCTGATGGAGACCACACAGAGATCTCTTACGGAGACCTACACGGAGATCTCTGATGGAGACCACAGAGACCTCTGACGGAGACCACACAGAGACCTCAGACGGAGACCCACACAGAGACCTCTGATGGAGACCTACACAGAGACCTCTGACGGAGACCCACACAGAGACCTCAGACGGAGACCACACAGAGACCTCTGACAGAGACCTACATGGAGAGCTCTGATGGAGACCACACAGAGACCTCTGACGGAGACCACATGGAGACCTCAGATGGAGAGCTCTGATGGAGACCACACAGAGACCTCTGACGGGGACCCACACAGAGACCTCTGACGGAGACCTACACGGAGATCTCTGACAGAGACCCACACAGAGACCTCTAACAGAGACCATACAGAGACCTCTGGAAATTATTTCCACCACCACCAGTATATCTCACTATTTCAGAGACGAAAAAGTCATTTTGCCATTTAGAATGAAACCTCTCTTGATCACACTCTTGGTTTTTTTTATTGTTTTTTAAATATTTTATTTATTTGACAATGAAAGATAGTGAGAGAGGGAACACAAGCAGGGGGAGTGGGAGAGGAGGAAGCAGGCTCCCCGCCGAGCAGAGAGCCCGATGCGGGACTCCCAGGATGCTGGGATCATGACCTGAGCCAAAGGCAGACACTTAACAACTGAGCCCCCCAGGTGCCCCAATCTTAGTCTGTGATTTTTCTTTAAAAAGAAAAGAACAACAAAAGGGAATTTAATTCTATCAACTTTCATGGAAAGCAGTACAATGGAGTGGGTCCCACTTCTCCCTGTGGGTAGAATTCCCTCGTGAGAAGTGTACCTTTCTCTGTATCATGAATCCACCTGCAATTCAAAGTAGTCCTCACGGATCTCGAGGGCTGGAGGCAAAAGTCCACAGAATCCAGTTCCTGGGGCCACCATTCCTGCTTTGCTCATCTGAGAGGTGTGGGAGTCTGTGAGGAGTGAGACCCCTTGGAGAAGGGACTTGGGGGAGAAGGGGCACAGGACCGTACACAGGGGTGCACAAGGAAAACATCAGAACTTCCACTTGGAATCTTTGTCATCTCATTTTTTAAAAATCCCTATAGTTATATAAGCTTTGCTGTGGATATAAATTATAGACTTACAGTGTGTGGATAATTTGCCAAAACTTAAATACACACACAGAAGAGGCTGCATGCTCAGAAAGACTTTTATGGGCTAAAAGAATGGTAGAAATGTTAGCGAGCACGGATATGAACAAGATTCCTGGCCTTCTTTACAAAGAAAGATTCAGAATCCAAAACAACCATGGGTTCTGGGCTCTATCAGGCAAACCTTGTATATGGTCCGTCCAGAAAGAAGGAGGGCCATGGAGCTCTAGAAGAGCTGTTTCACCAAACTTGGCAACCCTGAGCATCCCCTTGTAGGCTGAGGGTGGGTAACACAGAGGGGAGTGAACCATTCTGCCCTGACTCACCTGCAAACACAGTGCAGCTGTGGGCAAATAGTGACCCCAAGCCTGCAGTGGGCACTGTGTTGAGGGGAAACGAAAGAGAGCCCAGATTCAGTGAGCGTGCAGTGAAGGAACCTCATGCCCTCCCAGGACCATCAGACCTACCAGAGGGTTGGGGGTGGTGCGGAAGCTGTGCAGACCCCGGACAGCGTTTAGTAGAAATCGCACACACCATACTCAGGAGAATGGCCTATAGTAAGAATGCTATGGTTTGCGTCTCCATTACATTTTTGCAAGTACCCTGTTGTTTTCAAGGCAAAATTCTGAAGCTAGTAGTTTCATTTCCCAATGTAAAACAATGGAAAATCCACTGGGAGATGCTATTTGCTTCAGATCATGTGAATCGTTCTGGGGACAGAAAAGAATGGATTCATGTAGTCAAGCATATGGACACAGTGATCAGACTAGGGAGCAAGGGGGCTCAATATATTGCATGACATTAAACAGACTGGGTATTCCTTGGGCGCACGCCCATGGATGGTGCTCACAAGCTGGTGAGTTAGGACAGACCTCTAGCTACCAGGCCAAGCAACTGCTGAGAGCCCAGTAAGCTCAGACAGATTGGGAAACACCCCAAGGTAGGGGCTGCAAGCAAGCATGCAAGGAGCGCAGCCAATGACCCAGGTTCAGTGAAGGCAGCATCCGTGAGGGTCAGCTCTTGCCACAGGAAGATGATTCCAGAAGAACAATTGGAGGAAGAGAAGTATTTCAACTTTGATGCCAAAATCAATCAGCTGGACATGTCACTAGATGTTAGAAACCGGACTGAATTGAGGGTCCAACCGGTTGATCCACGAGGCACCGTCTCCATGACCTGCTCATCTTCTTCAGGAAGGATGTCGCTCTCTGTCAGACTCCCGGATCCCACACAGGCTGGGGGGTCCATAGACTTGTCCAGGCGAGGCCAGACGTCAGGTGACAGGTTTGCAGGAAGCATGGGAGTCCAGCCGTTCCCCGGGACACGGCCACCAAATTACACATCTCACGGCATGACGTGATCGGGCAGGACACAAGATCCTCGGTAAACCAAGGGACAGCGAAGAACACTCTAAATCGTAAATGTGACAGAAAGTGACCCCTGGTCATCTCGGGAGAAGTGCTCTGTCTTTACCTCTATCCTACAGCTTCAAGGCTTTCTCATCTGTGGTCTTTTTATTAGGGTGACGTTTTTGCCTGTACTCAGCATATGGACAACTTATCGGTGAATGAGTTCTTACTAAAACCCTTTGTATTCAAATTACAAGCAGACTTTATATAATAAATGTCCTTTTACTCTATAAATGCCATTTATTTTTATAATAGTTTTTATCCATTTTATCCACTTTTATACTGTTTGTTACAATAAATGTTTTGTGACTGTGTTCTTCGTGTTACATCACTCCACTCTGACACCAGCCCACTGGAATGACACTGGGGTGGAGCAGAGAGGCTGAAACCTTAAGCAAAGTGAGTCCACTGGCCCAGCCCGAGACGGTGTTTAAGAGAGAATGCAGGAACTGAAATCATCTTGGTGGTTTTGACATTTATGAGTTTTTACTATGTCAAAATAAATATAAAATTTTTCAAGCCACCTTAGAGCACACATCCAAGCCAGCGATGTGCTGACCCATTAATCTCTTTCTCCTCCATGCACTGAGTGGGTTCGGCTAGAAGACCTGTATACTGCACTGATTTCTAGGATTCAAGAACTGTCACTTAATTGAAGCTCGAAGCGTCCCCCATGCTTCCCCTTGCTGCTGGGAGCGGAGGGGAGAATCCAGCCCCGCTAACGTCCAGAAGTGGCCCTCCCTCACCCCAGGGCCACGGCACCCTCCTCCTGGACGCAAATGCCAAGATGTATCATGGAATACCGACCCCAGACAAAGTTACTGAGACCATGGTAAAGGGAGACAAAATGAAGGTAAGCCATAATTGTTTTCTAAGTATAGAAAGAAAGACCACAGTGCCATCCCTAAAAGTACCAGACACCCCACTCTCTTGGTTAAAATGAGTGACATCTACCTCGTTGCTGGCAGTGGTTTATTCCGACTATAATCTTCCCTCCGATAGATAAGACTTATTGAGATATCACAGCATGGCCTCTGCTTCTGCATCCAATCTCAAGTGACCCCCACTTTTCGTCCCCTCAAATCGCCCAACCAAAACCCAATCCAACAGTAGATCTTTTCTCAAACCCCTCCTACCCAGACACCTCCTGGCTGCCCAGGGTGTACGTCCTCCCTCGTGGCAACGAACAATAAACCCACCTTGTTCTGGATAAAGCTTGTTCACAGGAGTGTCCCTGGTGGTCTCTGCCCAACGGACACGGACTTCGGAACGATCTCATCGCAACCAGCCGACTCTCCCTCCCCGAGGAGGACCCCCCGTTCTTCAGCCCTGCCTCCAAACACTGCCCAGCACTTCTCTCCTCCCCGCTAAGTCAGGCCCCACGGGCGCGGCTCTCCAGACCCCCCGCCCCATCTCCTGTGTCTCACGCGTGCACGGAGAGCCCCTCGCAGGCCCAGCGCGGAATGTCCGCCTGTATCCCCTGTACTTAACCTAGTGCCTGTTGAAAGGGTCAGTAAAAGTCGGCTTATTACCGGGTACGGCAGTCAGAGCCTTCTTGTCTACCTTAAGTACAAATCACAGCAGGGTCATCCCGTCTTTAACAGGGTTGCCAACTCTTCCAAGAATGTTTTGAAAAGGAGGGGGGGTATTGGGAGGGCACGTACTGCACGAGCCCTGGGTGGGCTGCATGAGCAATGAACGTTGGAACGCTGAAAACGTGGAGTTCAATTACCTGATACAAAAAGGAATCTGTGAGATAAAATAGCATCAACAAGTGAAATTTAATGATGCAAAGAAAACTCCAAATTATTGAATCTAAGTCTTCTATTTTGTATGTCAAATACAAATATCCTTGTAGCTTTTGGAATTAATCACAGAACTTAAGTGTTTACAGAATAGAGTTTAAAAAGCAATTTTACCTTAAGGTATTATTTCTATGATGACAAAAAATTCATTTAAAAAGCTATTACCAAAGAATATATTTAAGGTAATTTAAATATGCAACTTGCAATAGCTACATATATTGTAAATCTAATACCCTAAAAATAAGAAACAATTATCTCTTGTTTACTTTAACATTTAATGTGCTGAAAAATCCAGAGAACCTTTGGTTTATTAACAAATTCCTATAAAATGGGGTAGTGAACAACCACACTGCATGCATTCTCCCACTCTGAAAATTATTTTTGAATTATTGAAAATGTCTCAAGACATTATTTGAAAGGTGTGTGAGAGAGAAAGTGTAGAAAACTATGCTTGCATGCTTACCGCCTTACAATTTAAATTACATATATACAGAAGTACCAACTTTCACTTGTTAGATGAATAAGTTCTAGAGATTTAATGCACAAAATGGTGATTATAGTTCATAATAATGTATTATATATTCAAATTTGCTAGCAGAGTATATCTCAAATGTTCTCACCACAAGAAAAGGGCAAAGATGTAAGGTGATGGGTATATTAATTAGCTTAATTGTGGTATGATTTCCTGGTTTCACTTGTGAGATGATTGTGAAATCATTTCACAATATGTAGGCAAATGAAAACATCACACTGTACAACCTTAACATATACAATCTTTGTCCATCACGCCTCAATAAAGCTAGAAGAAAAAATACACAGACATACATATACACATGTGTATCTGTGTATATATTCCATGTGTGTATGCACATGTGTGTGCTGTAGCATCCTTAAATTTGTATTACCTATTCCAGTTTTTGCTGGAGAAGACTGCTTTCATTATTCTACGGAATATGGCCCACCAAGGTTGATCAGCAGATGTGAAGCCCGAGTAACTTGTTTTCTTTCTCCAGGAGTTTCTTCCAGGTCGACCTGAACTTGAGTTTGGAGAAGCCCGTCCCTGCTCCACACCAGCTCACTCCCCACCCTCTGGTTCTACCCCTGATCCTCCAAAACTTTCATGAGCACAGAGAGGGGTTTTTCCTCAGGAAAACACTGGATGGCTCTACTACTGACCATCTATGGCTTTACAATGAAGGGTTGATCTGTGTGATTTGTCTACAAAGCCGAAGGGCAAAATGAATACTTTTCCTTTATACTCAGAATAACTAAAGGTATGCATGAATCTACTATTGAAGATAAGATTTCATTAAAAAGTATTCACAAAAAAGAACTAAGAGTTCTTCGCCTGTCCCTGCATCTAAAAGGTTTTCTCCTAGGATTTGTTTTAACGGTTTTATAATGTTATGTTTTATAGCTAAGTTTGTGATCCATTTTGAGTTAACCTGTGTGGAGGGTCTGAAGGTTGGGTTGAGATTTCTTGAGCCTACGGATGTCCATTTTCTCCAGTATCATTTGTTTAAAAGACTAGCTTTCCTCTTTCAGAAAAAAACTGTCAGAGACTATAGTGAGTGGAAAAAAAGAAAAAGTAAAACTGAAAGTGAAGATTTTTATAGTCTTTATAAAAAATGCTTTAAGAGATTTCTATTTATAAACAAATAACAATTTATGGATAGAGTTACGTTAAGCAATAAATAATTGTGAAATTGAAACATGTTCAAAGTTAACCTAGCAAGTTTGAGAAAAAGATCTCATTAATCATGTCCATTGCTATGAGACCATCACAATTTCATGGGCATATTGGTGACTCTGAGAGACTACTTGATCTCACATGGCCCCTGCCGTCGTCCTGGGTCCTCGCTCAGCATTGTACGGCCACCCCCCCTTCCCACGTGTCGTCCTCTAACTTCAAGCCAACAATGAGAGGTTGAATCCCCCTGTGCCTCAAATCTCTCTGACTTTTTCTTCTATTACCAGCCAGACAAATCCTGTGTAAAGAGCTCACCTGATTGGGTCTGGCCCACCTGGATAATCTCTATGTCTTAAGGTCAACTGACTCAGAGATTTAATTACATCTGCAAAAATCTCCTCACAGTGGTACCTAGATTAGTGTTTGATTGAATAACAAGAGGACAGGAATCTTGGAGGACTGTGTTTAGAATTATTCAACAATGGGTGCCTGGGTGGCTCAGTGGGTTAAGTATTCAACTCTTGATTTCGGCGCAGGTCATGATCTCAGGGTTGTAGGACTGAACCTGCCTAAGATTCTCTCTCTCCCTCATCCTTCCCCCCTCCCCCTCCCCCTCTAAAAAAGTAGTAATAGAATTATTCCAACCACAGCCTACATCCTACTGTTTTCCATACTGGCTTCACTAATTTACATTCCCACCAACAGGGCACGAGTGTTCCCTTTTCTCCACATCCTCACCAGTGCTTATTCCTTCTTCTGTTTTTGACAGTAGCCATTCTAACAGGGGTGAGGTGACATCTCACTGTCATTTTGATTTGCATCTTCCTAATGGTTACTGCTGGTGAGCATCCTTTTTTGTACCTGCTGGCCAGCTACGTGTATCTAGAGGACTGTCCCAAATCTGTGTGTGTCTGCATGTACCTGTTGGCCATGTTCCTCCAATTCTATCTAGAACTCACTCAAGCAGGCCACCCCCCTCCAACCAAAATTACCTGTCTTAAACATCATGGACCACGTTCTACAACCAAAGTTGAATTGCAAATCTTTACCTTAACAGACACCAGAGCAACAATTGACATTGATGACCACCAAACGCCCCACTGGAAAGATGTTTTCCTTTGGCTTCCAGGCACTACATTCTCTGGTTACTCTCCTACCTTAGGAGCCATGGTATCTATATCCTCTGTTAATTTATCCCTATCTTCTCACTCTGCTTCTCTCTAACTCCTTGGGGATGTAATTAAAAGTTTCTCATAACTTTTAATCCTGTTTGTATGCTGGTGACTCACAAGTTTATATTTCCAGCCTGGACCTATTCCCTTGAGCTCCTTCTCATGGGTCTACCTGCATATGGGTTGGCTCAGACCAAGCGTCTAGAAGTCATCTGACCTTATCTGGTCTCCTCTCCTTGTTCCCTTGAATCTTTTCCTACCTTCAATCTTTCTTTTCCCAGATAATGGCAACCCCATTCCGCTAGGAGCTTAGGCAAAAATTCTCGGTGTCATCCCTAATTGCCAACTCACATCCCACATCTCGCATATCAACCAATCCCACTGGCCCACTTCAGAATTTTAACTGGCATCTAGTGATGTCTCACTACTACCCCTCCTCTTGCTCTTACTCAAACCTTATTGACTTTTCCTGGGTTTTTGCCAGTTTCCTCAGATGCCCTCTACTGCTTTAGACCTTGTGCTTCTGCAGTTTGTTCTTAAAAACGAGAAGGAGTGAGACTTCTAAAACACAAGGCAGACAGTGCCGCCGCTCTGCTCAAACACCAGAAGAACTTCCCAGTTCATGCAGTCAAGTCTACAGTGTTGACCATGGTTGACCAGTCTCCCCACCCTTCTCAGCAGTCCCCCTGCCTTCCCCCCACCTTCTCTGCATTGTCTAGTTTGTCTCTGTGCCCTTCCTTAAACACGCCACAGCCTTCCACTGTATTTGCTCTGTCTCTGTCCTCACGTGTCCCCAGTCATTTACACGGCCCTGCCCTCACTCCCAGCTGCTCTGCTAAAAAGGTACCATGGTAGTAAAACCTTCTCTGATCACCTTCTTCTTTTACAAGACCCCAGTCCCCCCTCCTCATCTTGCAATCTTTGTCCTCTTTTTGCTTCATTGTATTTTAAAAAGAGTTAATTTTTAGAGCTGGTTCAAGATGGTGGTATGGAAAGATCCTGAACTTACCTCCTTCCACAAACACAGCAAACCTAGAGCTGCACATGGAATAATTCATCCTCTGCAAGAATCCTGACAGCTAGATGAACCGTGCCCGCACCACAAATGGTAAAAGAGCGACACTGAGATAGGTGGGAGCCGCAGAGACAAGCTCTCCCCAGAAACAGCACCCCACGCAGGGCAGCACACAAGCAGGAGGGATCCCAAAGACACGGGACTTTTCCTGAGGGGCAAGGAGCTTTCTTCTCTATCAGGCACCCCAACCCCTGCGCCCTGCACCAGAGAAATAAGCCCCCCAAACCCTTGGCTTTCAGGCGGATAGGTACTAAGGGTACTAAGGAGGGTGCATGTTGTGGTGAGCATTGGGCGTTATTTTTTGTTGCTGTTGTTTCTGCCTGATTTTTAAAATTATGTTTATTATGTTATGTTAATTACCATACAGTCCATACAGTGTCCCGTGAAGCGCTGGGTGTTATACTAACGAATCACTGGGCCCTACACCAAAAACTAATGATGTACCACTGTACAGTGGTTCATGAAAAGAAGGAAGAAGGAAAGAAATGTGGCTTTCACACCAACAGGGAGCATGTCCAGGACAACCACAGAACTGTAGGGAATAGACAGTCTGACCTTAAAGGGCTCACACACAGATTCACTCAGCCTGGGACCCAGCACAAAAGCAGCCTTCCTCTCCTCCCCCAAATATGTTTATGTTTTCAGTGTTCCAAGACTCATTGTTCACGCACCACACCCAGTGCCCCATGCAATACGTGCCCTCCTCAATACCCACCACCAGGCTTCCCCAACCCCCATCCCCCCCTCCAAAACCCTCAGTTTGTTGCTCAGAGTCCACGGTCTCTCATGGTTCATCTCCCCCTCTGATTCCCCCCATTACCCCTTCCCTTCCTTCTCACAGTGCCCTCCATGTTTTTCTTTATGCTCAGCACGTAGGTGGGACCATAAGGTAATTGACTCTCTCCTCTTGACTTATTTCACTCCACATAATCTCTTCCAGTCCCATCCATGTTGATACAAAAGTTGGATATTCGTCCTTTCTAATGGAGGAATGTTATTCCATCGTATATATGGACCATATCTTCTTTATCCATTCATCTGTTGAAGGGCATCTTGGTTCTTTCCAGTTTGGCGATTGTGGCCATTGCTGCTATGAACATTGGGGTACATGTGGCCCTTCTTCGTAATGCATCTGCTTCTTTGGGGTAAATACCCAGTAGTGCATTTTGAAAGAACCTAGACCATATGTGGAAGAGACTCGCCTACTAATCTTAAAGCGACTTCCCACGAGGTACAAGCCCGTCATGACCCTTTCCATGAAGGAGACTGCTGGGGCACCACTGCTGTCATCCCATTCTACCTGTTGGTGCTGCTGCCGGCCGGTACCACCTTGGCATTCTGACCTACCAGTGCCGCTGGGCACACCCTGCCACACACACACAGCACAGGCGCACCGCAGCCAGCCAGGAGAACCCAGCTCTGCCCTACACGGCAGCCACACCAGAGACAGCCAGCCAAGCACCCTGTCCCCTCATCTACGCACTGCCTACAAGAGACTCACTTCAAGTGAGGGCACGTGCACCCATGCAAAGATATTTCATGTGAGTGAAAACCAAGACAAGCTATTGCAGCTATACTCATATCAGATAAAATAGACTTTAAAATAAAGGCTGTAATAAAGACAAAGAAGTGCATTACACAATGATAAAGTGGTCAATCCAGCAAGAAGATGCAATATTTATAAATACATATGTACAAAATATGAGAGCACTACAGTGTAGAAAGCAAATGCTAACATACCTAAAGGGAGAAATTGACACGAGTAAATACACTACAACACAAGTCGGCAACGTTTACAACCCCACGGACACCAACGGGTGGGTCGTCCAATCAGAAAACACATAGGGAAACATTGGCCTTAAACAACACATCAGACCCGGTGGGTTGAAGAGACATGTACAGAATCTTCCATCTGAAAGTAGCAGAATACATACTCTTCTCAGGTGCACATGGGACATTCCTCATGATACACCACAGGCTAGGCCACAAAACAAGTCTCAATATACTCAAGAGGACTGAAATCATATCAAGCATCTTTTCTAACCACAATGGCATGAAATTAGAAGTCAATTACAAGAGGAAAACTGGAAAAATCATTAATATATGGAAATTAAACAACATGCTACTGAACAACCAATCAGTGATTGGAGAAATCAAAAGAGAAATTAAGAAATACCTAGAGACATTGAGCCCTGCATTGGGCTCTCTGCTCAGCGGGGAGCCTGCTTCCCCCCTCTCTCTCTGCCTGCCTCTGCCTACTTGTGATCTCTCTCTGTCACATAAATAAATAAATAAAATCTTTAAAAAAAAAAAAAAAGAAATACCTAGAGACAAATTAAAATAGAAATGAGACAGATCAGGGGCACCTGGGTGGCTCAGTGGGTTAAGCATCCACCTCTGGCTCAGGTCATGATCTTGGGGTCCTGGGATCAAGCCCCGCATCAGGCTCCCTGCTTCTCCCTCTCCACTGGCCCCCTCCCCTACTTGTGCACTCACGTGCAGTCTATTTCTCAAATAAATAAATAAATAAAATCTTTTATTTTTTTAAATTTTATTTATTTATCTGACAGAGAGAGAGATCACAAGGAGGAAGAGAGGCAGGCAGAGGGAAGGAGGAGCAGGCTCCCCACCGAGCAGAGAGCCCGATGTAGGGCTCGATCCCAGGACCGTGAGATCATGACCTGACCCAAAGGCAGAGGCTTTAACCACTGAGCCACCAAGGTGCCCCAAATAAAATCTTTTAGAGAATCTTTAAGAAAAACAGAAATGAGACATATCAAAATCCATGAGATGCAGGAAAGGCGGTTATAAGAGGGATGTTTATAATAACTCAAGGTTACCTCAAAAATCAAGAAAAATCTCAAACAAGCAATTTAACTTTACAGCTAAAGGAACTAGGGAAAAAAAAAAGAACAAATGAGGCTCAAAGTTAGAAGATGGGAAATAATAAAGATCAAAGCAGAAACAAATAAAATAGAGACGATAAAGGCAATATAATAAATAAAACAGAGCTGGTTCATTGTAAAGATAAAGAAAATTGACAAACCTTTAGCTAGACTAGCCAAGAAAAAGAGAGGGTTCAAATAGGTAAAAGAGAAATAACAGATGAGAAGTCATAACTAATGTCACAAGAAGTACAAAGGATCATAAGAGACTACTAAGAAAAAATAGAAGCCAAGAAATTGGACAACCTAGAAGAAATGGATACATTCCTAGAAACATACAGTCTGAATCGTAAAGAAATAGAAATTCTGAACCATTTGATTACTGGTAAGGAGACTGAATTGGTGATCAATACTTCCCAACAGGACCAGATACTTATCATTATATAAAAAAATAAAATACCTAGGAATAAATTTAATTAAGGAGGTTAAAGACACGCACAGTGAAAACTGTAAGACATTGATGAAAGAAACCGGAGATGACACCAATAAATGGCCAGACACTCCATTCTCACGACTTGGGAGAATTAATGTTGTTAAAATGTCCATACAACCCCAAGCAATCTACAGATGCAATGCAATTCCGTCAAAATCCCAATGTGGTTTTTTACAGAACTAGAATAGATAATTAGTGTGGAGCCACAAAACACGCCAAATAGCCAAAGAATATTGAAAAAGAGGAACAAAGCTGCACGTATCGCGCTCCACGATTTCAAATTATGCAACAAAGCTATAATAAGCACAATAGTATTGTACTGGCATAAAAACAAGCCCAGATATGACCAGAACAGAATAGATACCCCAGAAATAAACCCATCTTTTGCAAGGAACACCAGAAAGGGCTAGTGGGAATGAAAGGAATGAAAGGCTAACACAGAGACAGTGGTACAGTACATTCGGCTTGACCTAATTGTGTATGTTCTTGTGGCAAGACCCCTAATACGATTCATTATGTAAGTACATGCATAAAACTGAGACTTCACCATTCCTTTTGTTCAACCCTATTAATGCTATGAGCCCTCTCATAACAAGTGTTCCCACCAGTGTAAAAGTTTTGGTTCTGACTTTTGTTTCTCAACTACAGTGAAAACTACTTCAATCCAATTTCATATGAATAAGAAATTATAAGAAGTATTTAGGAAATTGTTCAATGTCTCTAATTCAATAAAATAATGTTTGCATGTTGAGGTGGGAAAAGCAAAGCAGAGAAGAAAGAGGATGACAGGGAAGAGAAGCTAATCTGTCTCCTTTAAGAAATGTATATATCTGAGCATGTATACACAATATACATGAGCATATATACACAGATGTATATATCTGAGCATGTATACACAATATACATGAGCATATATACACAGATGTATATATCTGAGCATGTATACAAAATATACATGAGCATATATACACAGATGTATATATCTGAGCATGTATACAAAATATACATGAGCATATATACACAGATGTATATATCTGAGCCTGTATATATCTGAGCATGTATACAAAATATACATGAGCATATATACACAGATGTATATATCTGAGCATGTATACACAATATACATGAGCATATACACACAGATGTATATATCTGAGCCTGTGTATATCTGAGCATGTATATATCTGGACATGTATACACAATATACATGAGCATATACACACAGATATATATATCTAGGCATGTATACACAATATGAATGAGTATATATACACAAATGTATATATCTAGGCATGTTGGTATGTTAAGCAAAATTCAAAATTAGAATTACACAAAAATTCTGACACATGTCATTCTGCAGCAGAGGCTGAGAACACGATAAACATGGTAGCAATTACAATGATAATAAAATGAGGGTCTGGTTATCAAGAGCTGATGGAACTTCTGGAACCCAGAGCTCCTGACCCATTAGCAGCTGAACGGAAGTGGAGAATCAGCATCAAATAGCAGTTTCCTGGAACCATAATAACTAAAATAACAATTACATAATTGTGAACATATGCACCATGAGAGAGAGCCATTGGCTTGAGTTTATTAAGAAATTAAAATTCCAGTATTACTCCAGAATTAAAGCCACTCCCTTAGGACTGATTACGGCAGGACAGTTGTACTTTACCTAATTTACCTTTTAGTACATTATTAGAAATGTAATGAAAATATCAGGGGAATTTATCAAATTTTTTCATCCCTCCCAAGTAATTATTAATTATAAGCGACATCACCAATATTTTAAGAGGTCTAAAGGAGAAAACACTAGAGGAAATATGCACTTTAATTTAAAAAATCATACTAACTAGAAATATTAAGTATGAGAAACATGTCTAACCATTGAAGAAACACGGCAAGGCCCATCATACGGATCAATAATCAGAGTATTTGAATAATCTCATTGAGGGTGGACACATTATAATAGGGACATTCACGAACAGCTGTAGTTCTAGAGGAAAACAAACAGGAGGTGAGGATTCTGAAAACATGGTCTCAGAATTTAATGGAACTGTCTAAGATTTGCTGAAAATATAAGACCTGGAGGAGGTACAGTGACATAGAGAAGTGAGATCTACCTTGCTAGAAAAGTCAGGTCAAGAAGACCTGCACTGGTTTTCAAAGAGACGTATGTAATGAAACCAGACTCTTCTGCCCTGCCTGGAGCCCTCTCCAGAGAGCTGACTTGGCAACAGCAGCGGGAGGATGCTCTACTGAGGAGGGCACGTACTGCATGGGGCACTGGGTGTCCATGAACAATGAAGCCTGGAACACTGAAGACATAAAATAAAAGTATTTGGGGAACGAAAAAGAAAAAAATAAATTAGCAAGGAAAAAAAACAAAAGGTAACACCTGTGGGAGCAGGCAGTCTAACTCAGTGATTGACATGTGTGAGACCAGGGTGCCTGGGGGGCTCAGTGGGTTAGAGCGTCTGCCTCCGGCTCAGGTCATGATCTCAGGGTCCTGGGATTGAGCCCCGCTTCGGGCTCTCTGCTCAGCGGGGAGCCTGCTTCCCCCTCTCTCTCTGCCTGCCTCTCTGCCTGCTTGTGATTTCTCTCTCTCTATCAAATAAATAAGTAAAATCTTTAAAGAAAAAAAAAATGTGTGAGACCAGAGTGGTGCATTTAGATGGACTTCCGGGACATCTAGTCTAACTCCCCAGCTCCATGGATAAGTTAACGAAGGCCCAGGAAGGAGAGCAGTAAGGCAGCTGGTAAGTAGCTGGGCTGTGCTATTATCCAGCTTTGCAGGTTTAGTGATAAGATGCTAAATTTCTTGAGGATAAACATCTTCCATTCTGAGAGATTTGAATTTCAAACTCAGGATTGTTTGCTCTCAGGAGATAGGTTTCCAGATGCCTAGTTTCTTGGAGACCTATACTGCTAATAAATGGACTAAGACACAGCTAGGCATTCAGACAGTCCTTGTTTATTTGGCATACATCCTCCTATCCTCTTCTAATGTTTTCAGGCCCCATCAAGTCTTATAATCCTAATCCAGTATAAATTTTAAAAACACACATGCATATACATACAGGAAGCTTCTCTCAGAAGTTTCATAACTGTCTAGGGTCTTCATTATAAAACTATGTCCCACAAAGTGCACAGCTTGAGAAGTAACGGCATTTCCTTTCTCAATCCCTCTTTGTTAAGTCATGCCCTCAGGTACAATTAGATCACCAAACTGAGAGCTATAAAAAGGAAATTTATAACTTTTTCACACTGAAACCTATCCATAATTACCTTTTTGGGGGGGGGGGGCATGATGATACTCTCCAAAAATGCGAAGTCACTTGAGCTGATTGTTCCCAGAAGGCACTGTTTCTATTCCTAAATATTAATGCCAAGAACAGGTAGGTAAATTGTTCTCCTTAAGGGCCTTTATACTTTTATAATTATTTGACACTCTGCAATAATCAGTAATGGCAAAGAAAAGTTATTTCAGTTACCTGCAGAGTGTTACTAGAGTGACATGTGGACACTTGATTGGCTAGGATATTGGTGCAATGTAATTTTCTGATTAATCAAAATGTCAAGATTTTTTAAAGTCATATTTTCCAGCTCGTCAATAGAACAGGTCATAGACATTTTAAGTTTAATGAAAACTTAAAATTAGAAATATCCAATTGGAAAATTAGAACACTCAATGCATATACACTAGTAAGGTGAAACAAGTAATTAAGCTTTGCTGTTAAGACCGGTCCTCATGGGAGTGAAGACATTGGTGCTGGAAGCCCCAAGCATCCATCTCTCCAGCTGGGCAACAATTGTATCAGCAGAAACTACCTGAAGCAAATACTTTGGAACTCCGTAGTTTCTTTGAGAACTTGAAACGTCCAGGGGAAAGCTGGCTTGAGACATTTAGGTCACCTTGATTTACTTAAGGCCTGAAGGTAGTGGCAGCCACCCAGTCCCATAGTAGGCAGTTGCAAAGAATATAACCCATGTTTCTGAGGCAGCTTACTGGACCAGGGTTTCTAACGATAATCTTGTCATCTGAATATTCAGGTCTTAGATTCTCATTGGGGGTTATTGCTCTGATTGATGAGATGGGGACAGGGAGGCTGGCCGCCAATATTCCAATTTCCACAAGCTGAAGTAACTTCCCAGAGATTTAAAAGAATCACATCTGTTGTTTTTTATATTAAAACAACTGTGTATAAGGGGAATTTAGAAAGCCACCACGCTAACCCAAGGAAAGATGCAGCTCAGAAGAGACACCTCAGCACAGAGGTACCTTATAACATAAAAAAGCACCTAACTGGCTTAAAGGGGAGAATCTTATTTCCAGTTTCCGCATTATAGATGCAAAACTCCAATTTTCAATTAAAAAACATAGGAAGGCATACAAAGAAACAGGAAAGTACAGCAGATTCAGAGAAGCAGAATAAATCAACAGGAAATGGGCCTGAGGAAGCCCAGGTGTCAGGGTTATTGGACAGACTTTACAACAGCTGCCTTAGAGATGCTTAAAGAGATAAATGAAGACACAAAGAGGAAAATAATATGTGGAAAAATAGTATCAATAAAAAGATAAATTTATTTTTAAAAAGAACCGAAAAGAAGTTCCAAAGCTGAAAAATATAATAACTGAAATGAAAAATACATCAAAGGTGTTCAAAAACAGAGTTGTGCATGCAGAAGAAAGAGTTGGTGGGCTTAAAGAAAGCAAAAGTCTGTGGAAGAGAAAGAAAAAGGAATGAAAAAAAAAAATGAATAGAGCTTAAGGGGCCTGTAAAACACTATCAAGTGGACCAACACAGGCATTGTGGGAACACCAGCAGAAGAGAGATAGAAAGGAGCAGAGGAGGGGCACCTGGGTGGCTCAGCCGGTTAAGTGTCTGCCTTCAGCTTGGCTCATGCTCTTGAGGTCCTGGGATCGAGCCCCTTGCTGGGCTCCCTGCTTGCTCATCAGGGAGTTTGCTTCTCTCTCTCCCTCTGCCTTCCCCCCATGCTTGTGCTCATTCTCTCTCTCTCTCTCTCTTTCTCTCTCTCTCTCTCAAATAAATAAATAAAAATTTTTTAAAAGGGAGGCAGAAAATATATTTGAAGAAATAATGTCAAAAAACCTTACCAAGTTTAAAGGATTGAAATTACAATAAATTAAACTACACATTCAAGAAGTTCAACAAACTCTAAGCAGGATAAACTAAAGATACTCTCCCAGCAACATTTGTAAACAAAATGTTGAAAGATAAAGCCAAATAAATAATCTTAAAAGCAGCAAGGAAGAAGTGACTCATCACACAAGAGAGATTATCCGTCACACATCTTATCACACATAAGATTATCCATCAGTTTCTCATCAGAAATCTTGGAAGACAGAAGTAGGTGGGTTGCTCTACCCAATATGCTTGAAGGAAGAAAAAACAAAGACAAACCAACAAAACTGTCAACAGGTAATTTTATATCCAGCAAAATTTTCCTTAAAAAATTATGAAGAAATGGCAGTCTCGGATTTTAAAAAGCTGAGGGAGTTCATTACCACTACACCTGCCCTGCAAGAAATGCTAAAAATAGCCCCTCAGGTTGAAAAGAAAGGAAAATAGTAACCAGAAGCCATATAAAGAAAGAAGGTCAAAGTAAGACATGGGCATTAGAAAAGTGATTGTTATTACAATTTTGGATTATAATATAACCCATCTTTCTATTTTCTTCAGGGTTTAAAGGACAAGTGCTATAAAATAATCACTAATTTATATTATGTGGCACACAATGTATAAAGATGTATTCTGTGACAATAGTAACAGAAAGCGAGGGTGGAGCTGTATCGAAGAGGAGTTTTGTGTGCTATTGAAGGTAAGTTGGCATCTGTTCAAATTAGATTATTAAAAGGTAACACTCATGGTAACTACCAAGAAATAATGTATACAATATACATATAAGGGATTGAGAAGAGAATCAAAACATTTCACCACACCCAAAAATATCAACTAAAAAGAAGACACTAATGGAGAAAAATGAGGAATAAAATGACTGCAGGCATGTGGAAAACATATTCGTTTGTTGGAAAATGGCAGAGATAAATCCCTCTTTATGAGTGATTACTTTAAGTGTAAATAGATTACACTCTTCAGTCAAAAAATAAGAGATTGGCAGAATGAATAAAAACACATGATCCAACCATATGCTGTCAACCAGAGACTCACATTATTTCTAAGACAAAAATAGATTGAAAGTAAAAGGGTGGAAAAATATAGTCCGTACAAATAGTGACCAAAATAAAGGTGCAATGGCTCTACTAACATCAAACAAAATAGACTTTCACTCTAAAAAGTTTAAAAGAGGCAAAGGAGTAAATGACACACTTATAAAAGGTAACATAGTTCAAGGAAAATAAAAGTTATAAATATTTATGCACCTGAAAACAATATCTCAAAATACATGAAACAAAAAAACTAACAGAATGAAAGGGAGGAATATAAGGAGTTTTACAATAATGGTTGGCAACTTCAATTCCCCACTTTCAGGTATGGATTGATCAGTCAGACATAAGAAAAATTAAGCAAGTAAAGGACTTAAGCAACACAATGAATCAACTAGATATAAAAAAGATATACAGAACAGTCTACCCCACAACAGCAGAAGAGAGCTCTCTTTTGAGTGTATACGGGACATTCCATGGGCCAGATCACATGTTAAACCATAAAACAAGTCTCAGTAGATTTTCAAAGGCAGCTATCATACAAAGTATCTCCTCCAATCACAACAGGATGAAGGTTAAAACACACAACAGAAGGAAAATAGAAAAAGCCACAAATATGTGGGAACTCAACAACACACTCCTAGAGAAGTAATCACAAGGAAATTAGAGGGTATCTATAGATCGATGAAAATGAAAACACAACTTGCCAAAACTTAAGGGATGCGATGGAAGAAGTGCTCAGAGGAAAATCTCTAGGTGTAAGGTGTAAATGCCTGTATTACAAAAAGAAATAAGGTCTCAAATCAATAACATAGCTTCACAACATAAGGAATTAGATAAGGGAAAGCAAAGTAAACCCAAAGCAGGCAGGGGGAGGGGCAGGAACAAGATGGCCGAGGAGTAAGGACC
>CM053615.1:0-72906 GCA_028646535.1 Procyon lotor | reverse complement strand
CTTTCTTCTAAAAGCCAAAATACACCCTAAATCTAGTTTATGCCTTTGTTCTTGTCTCCCACCTGATCACATTCTCTCCTTTTTTTTTTTAATTTTTTCTTTCTTTTTTCAACCAGCTTCTTATCAATTCATTTATAAGATCTTTTTTCATTTTCATCTTTACAATCATATTGTAATTATGATTGTAATTACACCTTACAATCCCTTCATCGTATTTACCCTTATTTTTGTACATATATACAAGTTTTTCTCTCTTTAAAATTTTGGGAGCCAGTTTCATCTAATAGACCAAAATACACCCAAAATATAGTGTGTGGTTCTGTTCTATTCATCAGCCTGAATCATAGTTGTTTTCCCCTTCTTTCCCCCACAGTTGTGGGTTTCTTCTGATTTGTTTAGTGTGTATTTTTCTGGGATTGTTTTTACCCTTTTAGATTTTTATTCTCTCATTCATCTTTTATCCTCTGGACAAAATGACAAAACAGAAAAACTCACCTCAAAAAAAAAAAAAAAAAGAACAAGAGGCAGTACTGACTGCTAGGAACCTAATCAATACAGACATTAGTAATATGTCAGAAATAGAGTTCAAAATGATGATTATAAAGATACTAGCTGGGTTGGAAGAAAACAGAAGATACTAGAGAATCCTTTTCTGGAGAAATAAAAGAACTAAAATCTAACCAAGTTGAAATAAAAAAGCTATTAATGAGGTGCAATAAAATATGGAGACTCTTACTGCTAGGATAAATGAGGCAGAAGGGAGAATTAGTGATATAGAAGAAAAATGATGGAGAATTAAAAAGCTGAGAAAAAGAGAGATAAACAACTACTGGATCATGAGGGGAGAATTCAAGAGATAAGTGATACCATAAGACAAAACAATATTAAAATAACTGGGATCCCAGAAGAAGAAGAAAGAGAGAGGTGGGCTGAAGGTATATTGTAGCAAATTATAGTGGAGAACTTCCCTACTTTGGGAAAGGAAACAGGAGCCCAGGGCCAGATGGCTTCCCAGGGGAATTCTACCAAACATGTAAAGAAGAATTAATACCTATTCTCCTGAAACTCTTAAAAAAAAAATAGAAATGGAGGGAAAATGTCCAAACTGTTTTATGAGGCTGGCATTACATTGATCCCAAAACCAAAGACCCCACCGAAAAAGAGAGTTACAGACCAATATCCCTAATGCACATGGATGAAAAAATTCTCACTAAAATACTAGCCAGTAGGATCCAACAGTACATTAAAGTATTATTCACCATGACCTAGTGGGATTTGTTCTTGGGCTGCAAGGGTGGTTCAACATCTGCAAATCAATCAATGTGATACAATACATTAATAAAAGAAAGAACAAGAACCATATGATATTCTCGATGCTGAAAAAGCATTTGACAAAGTACATCTTTTCTTGATTTAAACTCTTCACAGTGTTGGGGGTAGAGGCTATATACCTCAACATCATCAAAGCCATCTATGAAAAACCCACAGAGAATATCATTTGCAATGGGGAAAAGCCGAGAGCTTTTCCCCTGAGATCAGGAACACGGCAGGGATGCCCACTATCTCCACTGCTATTCAACACAGTACTAGAAGTCCTAGCCTCAGCAATCAGACAACAAAAAGAAATAAGAGACATCCAAATCAGCAAAGAAGAAGTCAAACTCTCACTCTTTTGCAGATGATATGATACTTTATGCAGAATACCCAAAAGACTCCACCCCAAAATTGCTAGAACTCATACAGGAATTCTGTAAAGTGTCTGGATATGAAATCAATACACAGAAATCAGCTGTATTTCTATACACCAACAATAAGACAGAAGAAAGAGAAATTAAGGGGTTTATCTCATTTGCAATTGCACCCAAAACCATAAGATACTTGGGAATAAATCTTACCAAAGGGGCAAAGAATATGTACTCAGAAAAGTATAAAGTACTCATGAAAGAAATTGAGAAAGATGCGAAGAAATGGAAAAATGTTCCATGCTCATGGATTGGAAGAACCGATATTGTGAAAATGTCTATGCTACCTAAAGCAGTCTACACATTTAATGCAATCCCTATTAAAATACCATCAGCTTTCTTCAAAGAAATGGAGCAAATAATCTTAAAATTTATATGGAACCAGAAAAGACCCCAAATAGCCAGAGGAATGTTGAAAAAGAAAAGCAAAGCTGTTGGCATCACAATTCCAGACTTCAAGCTCTGTTACAAAGCTGTAATCATCAAGACAGTGTGGTACTGGCACAAAAACAGACGCATCGATCAATGGAACAGAATAGAGAGCCCAGAAATGGACCCTCAACTCTAAGGTCAACTAATCTTTGACAAAGCAGGAAAGAATGTCCAGTGAAAAGAGAGTCTCTTTAACAAATAGTGTTGGGAGAATTGGACAACCACATGCAGAAGAATGAAACTGGACCATTTTCTTACACCACACAGAAAAATAGACTCAAAATGGATGAAAGGCCTCAGTGTAAGACAGGAATCCATCAAAATCCTTGAGGAGAACACAGGCAGCAACTTCTTTGACCTCAGCCGCAGCAACTTCTTCTTAGAAACATCTCCAAAGGCAAGGGAAGCAAGGTCAAAAATGAACGAATTTCATAGAGATAGAAAGCTTCTGCACAGTGAAGGAAACAGTCAACAAAACCGAAAGAAAACTGACAGAATGAGAGAAGATATTTGCAAATGGCATATCAAATAAAGGGCTAGTATCCTAAATCTTTAAAGAACTTAACAAGCTCAGCACTCAAAGAACAAGTAATCCAATCAAGAAATGGGCAGAAGACATGAACAGACATTTCTGCAAAGAGGACATCCAAATGGCCAACAGACACATCAAAAAGTGCTCAATATCACTCAGCATCAGGGAAAAACAAATCAAAACCACAGTGAGATACCACCTCACAGCACACACTTGCTAAAATTAACAAGTCAGTTAACAGGAGGTGTTGGCGAGGATGCAGAGAAAGGGGAACTCTCCTACATGGTTGGTGGGAATGGAAGCTGGTGCAGCCACTCTGAAAAATTTCAATTTTTCAAAAAAATTTAAAAAAGAACTACCCTATGACCCAGAAATTGCACTACTGGATATTTACCCCAAAGATACAAACGTAGTGATCCGAAGGGCGTGTGCACCCCAATGTTTATAGCAGCAGCGTCCACAAATAGCCAAACTATGGAAAAAGCCTAGACGTCCATCAACAGATGAGTGGATAAAGATGTGGTGTATATACACAATGGAATACTATGCAGCCACCAAAAAATGAAATCTTGCCATTTGCAATGAGATGGATGGAACTAGAGGGTATCATGCTAAGCAAAATAAGCCAATCAGAGAAAGACAATTATATGATCTCACTGACACGAGGAATTTGAGAAACAAGACAGGATCATAGGGGAAGGAAGGGAAAAATGAAAAATAAACCAGAAAGGGAGACAAAGCATAAGAGACTCTTATTAATCCCAGGAAACAAACCGAGGGCTGCTGGCGGGGGAGGGGAGTTGGAGGGACGGGGTGCCTGGGGGATGGACACTGGGGAAGAAGGTATGTGCTATGTGAGCGCTGTGATTGTGTAAGACTGATGATCACAGACCTGCACCCCCGAAACAAATAATACATATATGTTATTTTTTAAAAAAAGCTACCAGATGGAAAGAAATAATAAAGTTTAGAGCAGAGATGAGCAAAATAGAGAAATAAAATAATAGGAAAAAACAATCAATGAAACCAAACATTGGTTCTTAGAAAACACCGACAAATTTGACAAACCCTTAGCAGACTGACAAAGTAAAAATAAAGAGACACAAATAAAATCAATCACCAATGACAGTTGCAGGGCACCTGGGTGGCCCGGTCTGTTTAGTGTGTGCCTTTGGCCCAGGTCATAATCTGGGGGTCCTGAGATCCAGCCCCACATCAGGCTCCCTGCTCAGCGAGGAGTCCCCCTGCTTGTGCGCTCTATCTCTCTCTCTCTCTCTCTTTCTCTGTTAAATAAATAAAACATATAACTAACTAAATACTTTGTCAGTTGCCAGCTGGGATGGTGGTAAGCTTTGTCAGTACCGTGCTCGGGAGGGCTCTAAAGAGACACTGCAAGAGGAAGGGGCTTCCCTTCGTGCTTCCTGTGTGCTCTTTCACCAGCCTCACTCTAAAAGGGCCTGCAGCAGGGCCCAGCTCCCCCTGTATGTCTGCCTACTAGCTTCCGCCCACCTGGCCCAGCCTTGTTGCTGCTGTCCCTGTGATCAGGGACCAGCTCTAGCTGGGGTGACCCCACAAACTTCTCTGCCATCCAGCGGTCTGGAATGACACCTTATTCGACAAAGTCCAGATTCCCCGTCCAAGTTGGTCCTTCCCTGGGTCCTCCCTCGTAAGCCCTAAAGTACCATTTAGGGTTCTTCTTCCAATTCTAGAGTTACGCTCCTATACCAGCTTAACACTTCTTTATAGTTTCCCAGGTTAAAAAACTGGCCTCTGTTTCCTCATGGGACCCAACTTGATAGCAAGAGTAGTTCCGGAAGATGGACCCATAAGGAAGGGATCTGGGAGTCCGCTTGCTCATGCCTTCGGGCTCATGCCCTCCTGCCTCACGGAAGACAAGATGCTAGCAATCCAAGGCATGTGGGACATAAAATGTAACTCAGCTACACTAACCACCTGAGCTGAACAATGATAAAGCACCAAGTGACACACACACTTTGGGAGCCCAAGTGGCGGCTGCCCTTGACGATCACAGCAGTGTTGATGACTGTGGTTCGGGATGAGTAATTTTTAGTGTAATTAAATTTTTATAGCAAGACAAGAACAAGCTCAGGTCTTTTAATTCTCAGATGATGGGCTGAGAACCAGAGGCCTCCATGTCATCCCTAAAAAAACCCAAAAAACAAAACAAAACCTATTTCTTACAGCACAGGACGGACATTGTTGCAAATTAAACACAAGTTCTCCTTGTGTGCTGGGTAACCCAGCAGCGGCATTCCCAGGCTCACTGGGAGTCCTCCCAGGAGCAGTAAGGGCAGACATCGCCCTGTTCCTGATCTGATGGGGAAAATACTCAGTCTTTTACCACTAAGTATGATGTTATCTGCAGATCTTTTTGTAGATCTTCTTCATCAGCTTGAAGATATTACCTTGTATTCCTAGTTGTTGACAGATTAGCTGTTGATTTTTGTCAAATGGTTATTTGGCATCAGGTGGTATAATCATCTAGTTTTTCTTTTTTTAGACTGTTGACAGAGTAGATTACACAGACCCATCTGTGTAAGCACGAAGGAGAACAGCTAAGCCAAAAGAAGAAAGAAGGGAAAATTAATAGAAATAAGAGCATAAATCAATGAAGGAGAAAACACACAGTTTTAACACTGCTAAAAGTTAGTTCTTAGAAAGACCAGAACATAAATAAATCTGGTGGTATTTGCTCAATTTTTCTTTTTTTTTTTTTTTTAAGATTTTATTTACTTATTTAACACAGAGAGAGATCACAAGTAGGCAGAGAGGCAGGCAGAGAGAGAGGGGGAAGCAGGCTCCCCACTGAGCAGAGAGCCCGATGTGGGGCTCGATCCCAGGACCCTGAGATCATGACCTGAGCCGAAGGCAGAGGCTTTTAACCCACTGAGCCATCCAGGTGCCCCTCAATTTTTCTTATACTTTTCTTATACTCTGTAAGGACATAGTCTGACTCTGAAAGAAGAGACCCCCCCCCCATCACACATGGGGCTCACAAAACTACATACTGCCCCTTGCTTCATACCGTTTTCCATTCCACAATGTATTACTTTAGAATCAATGAATTATGGAAAAATTAAGGTGCAACTCATTCATTCTGGGTTTATACGTACGAATTAGAATGTTTCACCCACTCAAAGTAACTAGTTGTGGATCGAGAACTATAACCCATTCCCTGAACGTTCGTCAGTAGGCAGCACAGCACCAAGGACCTTCTCTGTTTCACAACCTTCCCTGGCTCCAGTTTCAGCAGCTACGACACAAAAAAGTTTTATCTCTAGTAACTGTGTCACTTAACATAAAGCCTCCAACAACAACAACAAAAGTAAATGAAAACATAAATTCTGCATATCAATAAAGCTTGTAAGTATGAAGCTATTTATGATATGTTTCAAACCTGTACTATAATGCTGTTCAAATTAGTCTGGTTTCTAGAACGAAATGTACCTTTCTGAAGCCATTTAGCTGATAGAAGAAGAAGGAAAAATGGCATTTAATTCAATAAGAGCTGTCAACAAATGGAAGGTTGTTAGTCCAATGTGCAAACCGGAGCAACTTAATTTCTGCCAATTAACATGGTGCAGGAAGTTGACGTTATAATGTTCTCAAAACACTAACATGAGAACTTTGCTTCTGCCGTAGCTGTCACCTTTGTCGCCAAGAGGTACAGACACACATATGCACATGCAAACACACCTTACACATATACACTCACATATGCACAAATGCACGTGCAAATACACATACGAACACAAAACAGGAGCATACACATGCGTGAACACATGCACACAGACATACCCACTTACACACCTACACCACCATTTTCATACGTGCACACATGTACCCATGTACACACCACCTTCCACACAGATACCCATGCGTGCATCTCTACACACAAACACACATACCTACACTCATACAGACACACGTCGTACACACATACCCAACCACACTCTAGAGTGTGTGTACTGAGGTCCAAAAACAGTTTTTAAAATTAGGTTTAGAAAATATGAGAGCATCCTAGTAAATCTAATAAATGCTTCATTAAAAGCAAGTAAAATGTGAACCGTGCTTATTTGGGCAACAGAACCTTTAGCAAAAGAAATATCCTTGAAAATATCGTGATTATTATGAACCATGGGTACAAATGTACCCTATTATCTACAGCTCAAATATTCTCATTTGTAAAGCTGTTGCATTTCATCCCGGCCTCTTTTCCTATTCCGTCTCTGCCCTGATTTTCTCTTCTCCTCCCCTCATGTGATCCTCCAGCCCTGACTTGAGAGTAACAGAAGTCTAATGCCGAAAGTAACCAGCATCTTACAGGCTGATTGGAATTGCTGGGCTATTAGTAGGAATAAAAATGGCTCAATAAATTCTAGTATTCTAGTCTTGTTAATGTCATCCCAGGTGTAGGGAGAGATAAAGAATATTCGATACCTTCACTGTAATGATACTGAAACAAACTACTGTGTTTTGATTCATGACTGGAAACAAGCAGACACCATGGTTAGAGGCACGCTTGAGGAACACTGGGAAAGCATTTTTACTGAATACTTTATCCAGTTTCCTTTTGAGGGAGAGAGCTCTGTTTAAGGAAACGGGCTGCTCCCCACAGCCCCACCTTGGCCTCAGCAAAGACCACCCCTGGCCTACCACGGTTCTCCTGCGCTCTGTAGAGAAGGCAGACAGCAGGGTGCCGTCACCGGGCAAGCAGTGACTGGGGAAAAGGCTAATTGCTCTAATAATCAGCAATCCTTCGTCCTTCGTGTTCCAGACATACTTCCCCATGAACTGAGGTGCCCAGGAATTGCACAGTATTAGACTCCTTAAGAGGGACGGCCTTGGGCCCTGTCTTGTGTCATTTTGCATCAATCCACAGCACTCAGAGAAAACCCCTGAGCCATTAAAAGACACCACTAATCTTATTTTTCAGTTAAACATTCTAAAATTCTACCCGTGTAGCACGACTAATAAATTGGAAAAAGAAACAGACATATATATTCTTTTTTTTCCCCAAATACTGCAAATCTAGAATAATTTTTAAAAGCAAAATTCCTCCCTCTTTGGAATGTTAAAGAGACGCTACACTCCTATAACCACTCTAACATGTAAATTGACAAGACATTGGTTGTCAGCTTGAGTCGAAATAACAGCCTGCTCTAAATCCAGAATTAAACACAGGCGAAAAGCTCAACTTTGGGGCCATTAATTTTGGAGACTGAATCCGAGTAGAGCAGAAGTAGCAGACGTGCGGCAGGGGCGACGGGTAGAAGTGAGCAACAAGTCCTAGCGATGCAGAGGAAGAAGAGGTCCCACTGCCCCGCCCCTCTCTCCTCCGACGTGCCTGGACCCACCGAGTGCCACCATTTTGCACCCAGAGGACTCATCCATTCCACAACCACCTCCTTAGTCGATGCTTGGTGCCACTGTTTCCACACTCACCCACGTCATGGGTACACTCTGCTCTGTGTGATCTGTTCACATCTTAGCAATCCCTCACGCAAGTCACATTTACAGACAATTTAGGGTGAACTTGGAACTTGGTAACTGCCCAACAAACTCTAGGGATGATTCATGTCTGAGTCAATTGTGTGTGTGTGTGTGTAGCCTATAAACATTCTACCTGCTGGGGGAAAACCAGAAATAATCCGAGCCCTTTGTGGGCTCTGTGGTGGTCTGTGCCGAGGACTGCACATAGGCACAGCCATCTGCTCTGTGGGGTCATAGGACTCGCATTTCAACACGCCCTCATCCAGGCAGGAGCAAGACCACCCCAACTTCAGAGAGGCTATAGCGCTATCCCCAGGCCTTCCCTTCTGACAGCACAAGATTGGTAGTCGGTGCTCAGATAGAAAGAAGGATTGATGAATGTGTCTCTTTTTTTTAGGACTGAATTAAAAGGTTTACGACAAGAACCATTTGGGACATAAGGAAAAGATCAGAACATTAACCGTGTGAGTATTGAGAAATATGAGCGTTTTCTGATCACTGCTGAGTCATCCTGCCTCAGCTTCCCAGATTTTTGTTTCCTTCAGTCCTTGGCTGGACCCTACCGTAGTGCTATGTTTGAAGTTTCAAGGAACCTCCATACTGTTTTCCACAATGGTTTTACACTCCCACCAACAGTGCACAAGGTTCCCTTTTCTCCACGCCCTCCCCTCCTGGCACTTTAGAGCCACCCAGAAACACCGTCCCTGCACTGTGTGTGCGTCGTTAGGACAGGGGCATCAGGGATGGAGAGAGCGACCACCTGCTCTAAACAGCGTCTCCATCTGGAAAGCGTGAGGAGGTGTGCACCTGCCGTATATTTTAAAGTGCAGGAAATTTGCTCATCACCCCACAGGTGGGATGCTTAAAGCAAATCCTCCATGCAGACTGAAAAAGGAGGAGGAGGAGGAGGCTTTGCCTGGCCCTTGTATGGGATTTCCACAAATGGAGTCCTATTTGCTCCACAAGTGGAGCTTAGGTGTTTGCCTTCCTAAGCTGGCAGGTCCAGAGGCAGTTCCACGAAGCAGACGAGCTATCCTGTGCTTTCTCCCCTGCTTTCCATTCAGCCAAAGCCCTAACTACATGGAAAAACCCCTTAAATAAAAGGATTTCTCTGACATGACTGTCATCATCTTATAAATGAAATGTCAATGTGGCATCAACCCATCAAATAAAAAACACAGACTGGATGCAGTTTCCCTGTAGTTGCAAGAATAGTCATTCTCTAGAACGTGCCCAGGGAAGATGAATTCTCACCATCCAGGATGTGTGTGCGCCGCCAGCCTTCCCAGCAGTCCTTCCTGGGGAGCAGTGGGCAGCTCCCCCACCGCCCCACAGCCCTAGACCCCGAGGAATCATGTCTAGAGTCAGAATGAATTTCGATCAGTTTCACCATTTCCACACTTATGTCAGCCATTTCTTTGCTGAGCCTTCCAAAGCCTGAACCTTATGGTACGGAGGACCGTGGCATTAGCACCAGCCACTAAAATCATCGTTTGCTCAAGGCGACAAAGATTTTCCTCCAATATATTAGTCTAAGCAAAAGTGTCTCCACAAAGAACGTTCGTCCACTGTTTCATTCTTTGGAAGTGCTCTGTCCCAGGGAAACCGTCCCCAGCTTCACTGGGACACCATTCAGTTCTGGCCGTCATGCAGTTGTCACTCAGCAAACCATGCACTGGAGAAGCCAAGAGAAGAAGGAAAGGTTTGTAGGGTTTGTAGGGTATGGGCAGAATGAGCGAGGTAGCATTGTCGTCGTGTCAATGATCCTGCATTTTCCTAGAAGCGTTTTTTCTACTAACTTGAAGCTCTTCATGAATCTTTGTTGCAGAAAGACCATGAGATACAGTTTCTGAAGGGAGAAGACATCAGGATCATCCTAACCCCAAGATTCCACCTGAGCGTTGGCTCCTGGTCCCCTGACAGATAACTGTATGAGAAGGAAAGAGGGAGCAGCCATGCGCTGAGCACCTCAGAAGCCCACGTGTTTCCTGCAGGATCACCTCGGTTAACCTCTCCCCTGCAAGGCAGCTGTGGGAGCATTTTATGGAGGTTCCCATGGGTCGGCAACATGGCCCAGAGCATTCTGCCTTGAGGATGCCAGAAGATTAATGAGCTCCAAGTCAATGCCTGCTTCCTTCTCCGTTCATGCCTGCCCCTCAGATGAAATATGAGAGGGGTGCCTGGATGGTTTACTTGGTTGAGCATTTGACTCTTGGTTTCATCTAGGGTTGTGGTCTCAGGATTGTGGGATAGAGCTCCGCGTTAGGCCCCCGCGACTCTCAGCCCAGAGTCAGCTTGACGTTCTCTCTCTCCCTCTTCCTCTGCTCCTCCTCCTGCTCATGCTTGTGCTCTCTCTCAAATAAATAAATAAAGTTGGGAAGGAAGGAAGGGAGGGAGGGAGGAAGGGAGGAAGGAAGGAGGAAGGGAGGGAAGGAGGGAGGGAGGAGGGAGGCTGAGACCCCGCTCAGCCATCTGGGGAAGGTGGAAGGCAGACCGGCCAAATGTGCAACGCCCTTGGCATCACGGAAGCTGTACCTGAGAAGACAAACAGTACTCTGAAGTAATGCCAGTCCCAGAAGAATTAGAAGGACCTGAGAGAACGCCCACACTGACCAGCCCAAGGTGACCTGGACACCCTTGTGCCATAGTCAGTGTGGAGAAACGGTATAAATGCCGAGACATGTTTTTGGTATTGGCCGAGACAGGTATTACGGTACCGAAGGCACGGACTGCAGACTCCTCTCCACCCTCACCAGCCCCATGCCTAATGCCCATAAGCCCTTCACACAACAGTTGCACAAAGAACTTGCAAAACTTGTCATTGATGGAAATTTCCTGGATGAATTGCGAAATCTGGAATCGATGCGATTATTTACGGTCAAGCAGAAATGGGATTTTATGATGGAAAATGAAATATTTAAAAAATTACAATGGTGCCTTCTTTAGTAGGTTTTTCAGATTGCCACGGTGAAACTTCAAACTTTGCAAAACAGGGATGTTTTTAAAGCACTGTTGAAGTAGAATGGATTTTTGCCAGCTGCCAAAGGAAAGTGTATGATCTTCTCCCTATCCCTTTGTTTTTCTAGTGAAATGTATTCTGTTTTCACCTTGAAAACTGGAGCCCCCTCCCCTCAAAGACTAAAGCATCGTACTGACCGAAGCAGAAATCATTTAAAAAAAGAAAAACCTCATCCCTTTTAATATTATAAGCTTATGGTGATTACAACCCTTTCTTTTTGGGCTTGTCAGAAAGCCTTCCCGTGCTATTGCAGGTCCTCAGATGTGGGAACAGGGTACTGTATCAAACAGCCTCGCGAGGAGACAGGACATTAATTACCGAGACAGGAAAAACCCTGGCCTAATTATCAATTAATCCTAGTCCATCTCTATTCTAGAAAAGCAGGGGGCTGTGAAGGACAGAGAGCATGGGTCTTCACAACGTCGTGTCCCTGCTGAGCAACTGGTGACCTGTTTCAATTGCTGCATCCAAAGAAATATTTTCTGGTTTCTACCAAATGCCTGGGGGAAGGGATAATTTTTCTCCTGTTAATTTTATTTTTCTGGCCCTCAGAAAATTCTATCATATTAGGCAGATATGATGGTATTTTGAATTCCTCAGCAGGGTGTTCCCACGACACTTGCTTCCTGTGAGGTTGAGCAGCTCATTACTGACCGGTGAGCGGGATTCTCCCGAAAATGGATGACACGCCCTGGCTGACAGGAGCTTGCCTGTCCCCATCACTTCCATTATTTGGCAGATCCTCTAAAATAAGTTTCCTTCCATTTTTCCAGTATTCACACCTTAGTGAAAGAAAGGATAATCAGTGACAAAGTTTTCATTTGCTTCAGTTAGGACCAGAGTCAGGAACAAATCTAACATTTGAGTAAGATTTGGTTCTTCCTTTCTTTTCTAATTCAAAGATATTTATACTAATCTTCTCCCATGGAAGGTGATTGTTTAAGCCCCTAATTTGGATCATTTACACATTTCAAAACACATCAGTGGAATCTTAGCTTTAAGATGAGTCTTGTGTTTAAATCCATACACTGGTGACCACCTAATGGTAGTGACATAAGCCACAGAAACTCTCTGAGTTGTGTTTATTGTTTCATAAAATAATTTGAGACTGCCTATCATAAGGCTCAATGAGGGCAGGTAACTTGGGCCATTTTGTTCACTATCGTATGCCTGGTGTCAAGAATTGTGCCTGATGTATGGTAGGTACCGAATCAATAATCGCTGAATGTACAGAACAAACAGCAACTATAATAGTAGGACCACCTTTGTATGATTTACTACACTAAGCTAGTGGACCAGCAATAGTGTTTAACTCTCCGTTATATAGAAGAATCGTTTACTAGGAAGAGAGCGAAGTAAATTATGCTTCTGCCACTGGAGAATCTGGAAGGAATGATTTCCAGGGAACCAAGACCCTGGGATCACGTAGCCCACATGAAAATCTATCCCGAGGAAGTAAGAATTGTACACATCACCTTTTCCAGTTGTCAAGTAACCAAGAGCCACTCCTTCGGGAATGATGCCCAAGTCCATTCTAGCGAAGCAGTCAGGACACAGGGCTTGAACCAACGTCCAGACCACCCAATGTGTGCGCAGAACCATAACTGACATGTCTTCCCAATTTCAGGGCAGAATTACTTATAAAGACGGAATGAGGGGAGCACAGAGGCATCCGCAGGAAGAAAGAGAATGCAGCTCCAGGTGGGGCTCGCCGGGTCTGGGGGCTCCCCGGTAGGAACAGGATGCCCTTGAACAAGCTTTGTCCAGCATCTTACTACAGGAGTCACGTGGCGTCTGCAAACTCCTGTCAGTGCCCCAGCTCCTAGGGAGAGTTGTGGCTCAGACTAGGTGACGGACTCAGGAATAAACAGAAACCTTCGCGCCAAGTCATCACCGAAGGACAAGGCAGCAGGTACCAGCACCTGGAAAAGTCTAAAATATCTTCCTAAAATGCAGCGGGATGATGAGAGCCGGAATTAACTTCTCATGGTGCATATTTTTCTACGTACAGGTTGTTTTGGGTGCATTCTTTTTGCAAAACCATAGAAGAAGGATCAATGGAAAGAAATGATGAACAGACCAAGTCAATAGGCCAAGAACCCCAGGTCTGTCACCAGCCAGAACTCCCGAGCTAGGAAATTTCTAGCAGAAAGTTCTGCCGAGATATCAATGTTACCTGTTAGAACAGAAAAACGTTTGCGGAAGACCCCCAATCCAGGTGAATCCGGACGTGCCAGAAGTGCCCGGCACTGCCCTCAGCCTCATTCTGATGTTAGACTCCGCTCCTGAGTAGTCATCCCCTGCCCTAACGACAGGGGTCCGCTTTCCCTTGTTGGGGGTCACGGCTGTCGAAAGGGTTCCCGTGATCGCCTTGTCTACACAAATAAAGGAACCTCGGGAGGCCTGAAGACTCCCCAACAGCTCGCCAGGGAGCAGGTCGCCCTGACCCTCGCTCCAGCGACAGTTCCCAGGACAAGGCCTGAGGAGCCCCACCGAGTGTTACAGACATGCTAGGTCTCCGGGCTCCGGGAGAAGTTCTGCCTCCAGCTGCCACATTGCCCAGCACTTCTCTTGCTCCAAACTTGGAGCAGCTCTGGCCTGGTTGACTTTTAGGTCTTTTTTTTCTTGTGCCCCTGAGGGAGACAGACTCTGTGCAAGTAAGATAGAAGGAAGACAAATACCAGGAACCTTGTGTCCTGACGAACTGCCGTTCCTGTGCCCGCCCTCACCCCGGGGTTGGGGAGCCCAGTCACCAAGGCACTGCAGAGTAAGGTGCCTGTTCTTACGGAAACATTCCAAAGCCATTTGCCCTTCGAGGTTCCCTTCCACTCCCCCTCGCTCCCTACCCACGGTGTCGCCCCAGGAGCACGTTCCAGCAGCAGAAGAGAGGGGAGCCTCCCCTGTGCACAGCGGTGCAGGTCTGGCCCAGTGAGCCTTCCTGCGTGGAGACACTGCCCCCGCCCAAGCTCACGTGAGTCCTCACGACAGCCAGGATTCCCTGCAACCTGTAAGTGTTTGGTGGTTCCTTCGTTTATTCGTTTGTTTCATTTCTCTTATTGTTTAAGTTTCCTTTATCGTGTTAGTAATCTCTGCACCCCATGTGGGGGACTCACACCCACACCATGAGGTCAGGACTTGCCTGCTTGTCTGATTGAACCAGCGAGGCCCCCTTAGTGTTTCTTCTTATCGGGCACCTTGCTTCCTCCCTGTGCGCTTTTGCAAGGAAAGGCAGTTCTTTCTCGACGCCTGTGTGGCAGGCTCTTTGTCCTGCCTCTGGTAATGGTGTTTAACTCATACCAACCCTCCGAGGCAAATGTTATTTCTATTTCATGTAGAGGCTAAGACTCAGGGAGATTAAGTGAGTCGTCTGTGGACACTCCCGTGATAAAGAAGAGAACCAGGTCTGTCCAGTTCTGAAGCCCCCCTCTTTCACTGCGCCAGGCTGTCTCTAAGAGCAGGCAGCACATGCGTTGATCTACTAAATGGTCTAGAACACAACCCAACTAGCCAGGGCAGAAAAGGGTTTATAAATGAACTAAATAAATATCTCATCTTTATCATATGGTCATAATTGGTAGAAAAAGGATTTTAAAGTCACAGGAATAGAACTTTCGAAAATAACAAACTCATAAAGCCAAGTGAGAATTTTAAGAAAAGTTTTCCTAGCCAAAGTACATTGCTATTTGGAATTTTTTTTTTCTTCTGAAGAAATCTTATTTGGTCTCTTCATTAGTGGCAAACAAGATAAAAGATAATCATAAAGACGTCATATACCCCGTCCCTTCAAACTATAAACCCGGAAGGTTTTTTTATCTTCTAATTTAGTAAGAAAAGTGAATCATATTGCTGTTCTTAGTTACACTGAGGGAAGTGGAGGCAAATCCATCAGTTAGCTTTAGAACTTTATCTACTTTAGAATTGATGAAATAACTAATGTGAAATAACCAATAAAATAATCTAAGGCGTCTTTAAGGAACTCTAGAAATGAACGCCTGGCAAAGCAGAAAGACACTCACGGGAAGGGCCACCTCAGTATGGCTGTACTCTGGGCCTCTGAGTGCAGCTGGGGTTGAAGGTCCTTCACCGTTAGGGATAAGAGCACTCCATGCAGTAACCTAGGGAAGCACAGAGCAGACAGTTCCAGGGACACTCAAAAAGGAAGGAAAACACCATGTCTTAGCAAGTTTTAAGATCTTTACCAAGGGAGAGCTTTCATTGTATCAGTATCCCGTAATTATTCGGTCCAGAGGCCTCCACTGGAGGAGTTGACTCCAGTGAAGGTAAAATCCCACCTGGGACAGAAAATCCAATGATGGCAGGACATGGTTTCTGTCCTTAGAGACCCCTCTCCCCTGGAGGAGAAGAGAGCTGCACGTCAACGTACTTTCCCATGTAACAAGAGGTGGTCATTTGCTGAGGAGTGTCCAGAATCTCTCGTTTAAGGAAATTCTATGTTAGAAATGATAACCCATGGATCACAGCTGGGATCGCCAAGGCTCCCCAGATCACCCAGACCAATTGCTCATGGTATAAACTGTTATCAGTCCATCCTAACATAGCCACCAGCGTCAACACACACACAGAGAAATGCTCACCGTGAGACACATTAGAATTTTTACTGCAGCATATTTCAGAAGAGGCAAAACCTGGAAGCTATGAAATGCCCATCAGAAGCATAAAGGAAAATAAATTGTGAATGCAAAGTGGGCAACGAGGCAGCCGTCAGCATACATGAAGAATCCGCGGGCGTAACATTGTGTGAAGAGTCCACGAGAAACGAGGACATGCTGCGCCATGTCACTCTTTTTTTTTTTCTTAAAGATTTTATTTATTTGACAGAAACACAGCAAGAGAGGGAACACAAGCAGAGGGAATGGTAGCGGGAGAAGCAGGCTTCCCACCGAGCAGGGAGCCCGATGCGGGGCTCGATCCCAGGACCCCGGGATCATGACCTGAGCCGAAGGCAGACGCTTAACGACTGAGCCACCCAGGCGCCCCATGCGATGTCACTCTTAAAGGACAAGAACAGAGAATAGCAAGCTGCGTGCTGCTCAGGGACAAAAGGGCAAACAACCACACGAGGAGCCAAGAACAGGCGCAGATACTGTTCCAAAGGAAACTCGCAGAGGGCAGCAAGCACAGGGCGTTCCACGTCACCCTTCATCAGGGAAACACGAGTCAAAGCCACCACGAGATACTACCTCACACCCACTGGGATGGCTAAAATCAAAACAAGGGCAAGTGACAACTGTTGGCAAAGATGTCGAGAAATCAAAACCATCGCCATCGAATGTGAAGAGGTTCAGCCGGTGTGGAAAACAGGTGGGCGGTTCCTCAACACTTTGGACATAGAACTACTGCAGATCTGCTCCTAAGGCACATACCCGAACAACTAAACACAGATGTGTACATACAAACTTCCATATGGGTGTTAATAGCAATGCTATTTACAATGGCCAAAACGCACGAACAACCCCCCCCCCAAAAAAAAGGCTGGAAGTACTATTCTTCATATCAGCCGAAAGCAAATACCTGTGAGATCTGGAATTCTGGTTTAATCCCAGCATCCTGGGCTCAGCAAACTGAACTCCCCCTTCCAAAAACTCTGTGCATATGGTGTTTATCCCCTCAGAATATACTGAAATTAGGACGTCAAGCAAATTTGTAATTTTCCTATTTCAGACATCTAAATCTCACAAGCTGAGTGAGCCTGACAATGTATTTTAGGCTTCCAGTTGTGCTGATCTCATAAAAGGGATGCTTTTGCATCTTCAGGGGTAGCCTCTCCAACGCCCTCCTCCACCGGCCTGATGCTGATGAATCATGTGTGTGCATCAGCTTCTCAGGGGGTCATCAGAACCCCTGAGAAGAGCGTCTGCTTCTAGATCCTTCCTAAATCTCCACTGTTGACACCTTTACCTCAACCCCAAAAGTTCAACTACACAAATTGTATGAAGCCTAATGGGCATGTGGGCAGTCTCTACGTCACATGTCACTCACTGCCTCCCTTCTTCAAATCAGAGGTCTGTTTTGTCACTTTAAGAAACCTAACAGGGAACCCGAGAGTGCCTGGTGGGGTTTTGTGGAGCCCAACTGGGCAACGTCTAGAACCCGAGAGCCTCACCGCCTCTGCCCTACTGCTTGGCTGCGCCTCTGCTCACTTTCAGAGCCGAAGCAAGGCAGCCTGTCCCCACACCCGCCCCACAGTCCTTCCGGTCCATGCCACTGTCACAGAGGAGGTCAGCTTCCCAAAGTCACCTGTTCTAATAAAGAGCAGAAGGGACCGTGATGAGTCCCAAGAGCAGCATGAACTTTCAGGCCCTGTCTATTTAGCACAGGGCAGGAAACACCTGCTTTTGTAAGATGGAGCCCACTTGCAATGCGTGCATCCCTTTTCAATGTATGCAGAAGTTGAGGGTTTTTAAAGGTCCCTTCCACTCACTATCTCTGAAGTGGTGAAGAAGGCATGAAGTACTTACAGTCCCTTACCATCCCCCATGCAGAGGTCTGAGCCAGGAACTCGCTGAAAGTGATAGATCCACATGGCACTTTCTCGGCACCCACAAAAGTAAAATCATTTATTTTTATATATAACTTTCCTCTACTTTCCCTGACAGAGACTAGAGAAATAAGCAAAAGGCATCAGTCAGTCCCCAAGCAGGTATCGATTAGCTGCCATGGACCAGGGAGTTATCTGGATCCTGGAGTCAGACAATGAGTTACCTGCCAGCAAAGACCATAGACTTGCACGAGCACAGCAGAGACGTGCCCGGTCGGTCAGTAATCACCCCACAAACACGCTGCATGTGGGAACCACTGTGCTGGGAACTGGAGATTCAGAGACCAGCAAATGACAGACCCTTAAGACTTTCCATCTGCAAAGAGAGGGGGCCAGACGGGTACCATTCAACACCGGGGTTCGTGAGAGCCCAGCAGCAGTGAGGGCCAGTATAAACATGCCCTGAGAATCGCCCATGGCAGGTTGGCAATTCTGAGCCTCCGTAACTACGTAGTACCTTACAACCGTTGATCAAAAGCAGAAAACGAGTTAAATAGAACTTCAAAGAGGAGAAAAGCACAAGCTCATAAATTCTCAGTCCTTTTACTCAGCATCAGCCTGCACACTGGCATTTCGAGTAACTGTGTTAGTTATTTATCACTGCCTGACCAAGTACCCCAAAACGGAGTGGCCTACGACAGCATTCATATTTGCTCCTGATTCTGTTTGGGCCGGGCTCACCTGGGAAGTTCTTCTGCTCGTCTCGTCTGTGATCATCTCCATGGCTGTTCAACGAGGGGCTGGTTCATCTGGGGGATGGCAGCTGGAGGATCATGTCAGTCCGTGGGTCTCACCCTTAGGAGGCTAGCTCCAAGGCTCCTCATACAAAGGCAGCACCTTTGAAGCAGCGAGAGGAAGGTGCCCTGAATATCTCCTGAGGCCTCGGGCAGAAGGCACAAACAGTACTTGGTCCACATTCTTCAGGTCAAAGTCAGTCACGAGGCCATTCCAGGTATACAGACGGTGTGGGAGGGGAGGGCTCTGCCTTTTACTAAGGGTCAGCATATGCCGCACAGACGTGTGTACGCAGGAAACGAGGAATGACTGTAGCATCTACCAATCTAACGATGTCTTTACCCACAGGGATCCAAAGATCTAGTTTTCACAACATCTGAATATCCCTTCCTTGTACTTTCACTTGATGTGGTCTAAGTATTCCTGACTTCCTACAGAAATCTCCCAACTCTGAACATGCTAGTTTTAGCAATAAATGTGTTTATAATAGCATTATAACTCCGTGGAACTTATTAATACTATTAATGACTTAACCTTTTTCACCTCACAGGCTCAGTACAAAACTCTTCGCATGTGGATTATTAAAATACATAATGACAAGGAGAATGAGAATCCCTTATTCCCGAATGACTCCCCTCTACGAGGACCAGCTTGTGAGGACCTCTGATGAATGTAATGCTTTTATATTTGATTTCAGTTTCAAAGGCATCAGTTAAAATTATGAGTCCTGTGTAATCAAGTTTGAACAACTCCCTGAAACACGTGAGTCCACATGGAGACCCTCCTCGTTGGATACTTGAAGGTAAGTGACCAATGGGAAAACCAGTCGTTATGATCCGCACAATAGAATGTGCAGTTTGGGTTCCCTCAACAGGAGAGATAGAAGAAATATCCCTGGAATGAGGTGTTTGTTTGTTTTTTAAAATCTCCTGATTGAAGAAAATCTGTTTTCCTTTTCTTTTTAACTCAAACTGCCTATAATATTTCAAGTGTAATGATATCCCCTTACCATTGAATAAGAGATGATTAGCCTAATACAAACAAACCAACAAACGACCTTCAAATGCTTTTCCAAGATCATTTTATCACACTTGTTTCTGCTGGAAAAGAGGGAAAGTCCAGAGGACACCCTCAAATCTTCCATTAGAAAAAAAAAAAAATCTTCCATTAGAAGACACAGCCTGAATAGTATCCTGTCACCCCATGATGTCCATGAATGGACCCCTTCGCCATTCTGCCCACCACAGGGTCACTGGACAAGGTCCTGAGACAGCCTTCCCTGATTTCCCTTGGCAGACTGAGGCAGTTTTCCTACTCTGTGATTGATTGCAGCATTACCTGGATATTCTTAGTCCAAACTCTAGTGTGAAAGTCTTGAATAATTTGCAACTCCTGCCATGAGCTCAGCCCCTGATTTATTACACCCCATCATCGTAGCTGCCTGTCTGTCCCCAGGCAACAGGTAGCAAGAGCACACAGAGTGCGGGGTTGGGGAACTGAACCCCCGCCCTCTCACAAAACCCTCAGCAAGAGGGACAGTGCAATTAGATTCTCTCTCACAGAGACTCCAAACTAAGCACAGCAGCTTTACTGTTGGCAACGTAGTGTTGACCCAGCCACGCCTCCACCCTTCTTTCCCCAAGCTCCTCCCTTCCCTTCATAACGTCAATCTCACCTCTCTTCTACCAAATGATTGAGGAAAATTACCCCCACTTTGTTCCATTGCACATAACCCCACTTGGAAATGAGCTGAAGACAAGAAACCACCCCAAACAATAGAAGGATGCAAAGGAGCAAGACCTGTATTTATTTTTTTCCCAAATACTTTTTATGTTTTCAGTGCTCCAAGATTCATTGCTCATGCACCACACCCAGTGCTCCATGCAGTACGTGCCCTCCTCAGTACCCACCACCAGGCTCACCCAACCCCCCTCCAAAACCCTCAGTTTGTTGCTCCGAGTCCACCGTCTCTCATGGTTCCAATAGAGAACAACAGTCAGCACTCATTGAGAATTATCTGTGAAGGCTCTCTCCCAAAATAACCTAGACAGCTAGCTCACGGCGTCTGTGTTTGAGCACGTGCTGCCACAGCCGCTCATCAGCCCCCATCATGTGCGAAAGATCACCGTGCACTCTCCTCATCCCCGTTCTGCTTCATTAGGAATAGCCTCCCCAAAACCTGCAAAGAGATTCTTCCACTGAATTGTACACTTGAAATTGATTAATTATATGGGATGTGAATTATATCTCAAAAACAAGGTAAGAGAGAGAGACTCAGACTGCTGCCTGCCCTCCGGGTGACAGAATGCTGATTGTAGAGAGAGATGCTCGAGGCTCTCCCTCGGGTGCAGGAGTGCACGTGCCTGGGGGGGCTGGGAAAGTGGGCTCTGCCGTTGTCTAAAGCTCCAATGGGAAGCATGGAAGTTCATGTTATGTACTGAATGTTTGTGTACTCCCCAAATTCATATACTGAGTCCTAAGCCCCAGTGTGATGCTCTGCAGTGGGGTGGTCTTCAGGACGTAATTCCGTTTAGATGAGGTCATAACGGTGGAACCCCCATGATGGAATTAGTGTCCTTCTAAGAAGAGAGCAAAGCTCTCTCTCGCCACCATGTGAGGACGTAGCAAGGTCATCAGTTGAAAGCCAGTTCCTCACCAGGAACTGAATCCGGCAGTACCTTGACCTTGGACTTCCCAGGCTCTGGGATGACTAGAAATAAATGCCTGTTCTCTTTCCATCCAGTCTACGGTATTTCGTTAAAGCAGCCCAAGCAGATTGGTACATCATTACCAGACATTCTCAAAGCATGTATGTAACCTTCTTTATGCTTCGGCATCTTTACGTAAGTCGTCATGAGGGCATGAGGTTGTTCATAAGGCTCTTCGTACTTGAGAATCTTTTGCCCAAAGAGCAAACAGAAGACGCCTCTGTCTTAAAAGTCTGCGCGATTTCAGGATCCTCTTAGACAGGTTTTGTAGGGAGAGAATGCCACAGGCTTTTAAGATGGCCTGAGCAGAGCCAGAGAAAAAGTCGTTTAAGGTCAAGTTAATGAAGAAAAATTTCCTGGGGAGATTTTAACTCAATTTCACTAAACGCTGCAGTCACTCGGTGTTTAATTAGCTCCTGCATTTCGATACGCTCGCCCTCCCCACTAACACCAAACACAGCCCACTGGAAATATTCTCTGAGGTGATCCTGAAGAAAGCAGATAAATTGGAGATTGGCTTAGGGCCTGACTCCAATTTTGGTCTGTAAGCTAATGGGTCACAACCCTACCCTGTCCGCAGTGGTTTAATGAACGCAAAGTTACCGTAAATTCTGTCTCTAAAGGTTTTTTTCCTCTTTTGTCTACAGAATAAATTGTTTTCAGACTTTTTGGAAGAAAGCTGCTGCATCCACCCCAAAAACAGTCAGAATTCTTGCTGTTCTTTGAAGAGGACATTCACTGCCCAAGGCCTTTTACCACCCCCACATTAATTTTATTTTCAAGAAAATTTAAGTGATTACTAGTAACAACTGAGGCCTCTTATGAAGAACAGGACAGTGCACATATGTTAAATCGTGAGAAACAGAGGATGCTCTCTTTAAAAGGCCAGTGATTACCGGGGAAGAAAATACAGCCATGTTTCTCCTCACTGTTCATTTTGTGAGTGAGAGGCAGGCCAGCCCTTCCTCAGCGAGGTGCTGGGCACCGCAGAGGTCTGTGACCAGGAGGAAGAGGGAGTGAGAGAGAATGACCAGATGCCTAAAGCAATGTCAAAAGGTACACAGTCATCCAGTGATCGTTAGGGCCAGTCCAAGTCTCCCTAGAAAATGCTCATCACAAAGGGCTTGTAAGGGGGAGAGAAAAGGGGTTTTGGCTTAAAGCCACAGGGAGAGGTCGGTAGCAGTAATTCCCAGACAGAAGGGAGGTAAGAATTAAAGGCTTTAAATTAATTAAAGAATTAAGAATTAAAGCCCAACACAGAGGCAAGAATATGCAGGGGCCGCAGGGGCCACAGGGGCGGGCAAGTGCCTGCATCGGCGAGAAATGGGGGAGTCGCTTGTGGTAGAGGCTGGAGAGAGAGGTTGGTTGGGGTCGGAGGTGAGGGGTCTTGAATGCCACGCCCAGGATAGCAACCTCCTCCTGCACTGGGGACAGACTCCTTGCAGGCGGGTAGCTTGAGTGGTGCATCACCTCATCCGGTAGCTTGCTGGGCAAACAGCGCCCTAGCAAAGGGTCTCCAGAGGAAAAAACGATGTGATCAGATACGTGCTTTAGAAAGACAACTCTCCTAACAAAGCATCACGTGGCAGAGCACAGAAGTCACAGAAAACTGCAGCAGCAATAACAGTTCAGGGGTCCCCAGAGAATTTCTGTACCTCCGTAGAGTGAAAATGTCAAGGCACTCATTAAAAATCATGATCTTAAAAAAAATGTAATGTTACTTGGGGAAAGAACACGTATACAATGTTAAAAGAAAAAAAGCAGAATACTAAGCTCTATTAGGATATTTCCAATTTTATTTTTTTAATTATTCAAGGTAAACATAAGAAAAAAAGTTAGTAATAAATACACCATATGGAGTTCCACTTCCAGGATGACAATGTGAGAAGCTCCAAGGACCCAGTGCCCAGTGGAACCAGCGAAGTTGGTGGAAAAAAGATTTTAAAAGCAAAGGTATCTAGAAACTGTCCTCAGGGCAGGTAGCAAATGAAGAAACCTTGATTCAAGAAAACTTCCTGAAACTGTGTGTGAATATTACGGCATTTGGGCCCACACTGCTCTCCCCTTCGTCACCAGAACCCCTAGATGGACATAGCAAAGGTCTCCTGCAGGCCGGCATGGCCCAGAAGATGGCCCTTCCCCTCTGGCTCAGCGTATCTCACCGAGAGGGATGGGCCACCTGCAGTTCCCATTTCCTTCAGCCCCAAGTTAAAGGGTTATATTCCTGCTAAGTGTGGCCAAGGGTTCAGGACCTCCCTCCTCTGACACAGCCTGTCCCCACAAGGGGGAGGCCCCACTGCATCCTGGGCCCCAGACCCTTAAACAGCCCACCTGTGGACCAGCCCTCAGCCTCCTGAGAGGCAAGCTGAAACCACCAGTGTCTCCCGTCTCACCCGGTCCCAGTGTGGTTCACAGAGCTTGTCCAGGAGGAGCAGGAGTCCATAGGAAAGGGGGGCTCCGGAATTCTCCACAACGGGCATGGTCGGGTTCAAGTCAAAGGAGCCCAAGACAACAATAGCTCCTCTTAATTAAAAGCTGAGCCATTGACCAGCTAGCTCACCAGAGAGACCCAGAGAAAGGCCATTAACAGCTCTCCTAAGGTTCAAACAGACTTTAAAGACTAGCCTAAAAATCTACACCGCCCCAGGGGGACTGTCTACATGCCCGCGCCGCACCCCCTGAGGATACCTGCTGCCTCACACTGTGGAAGAAACAGGCAGCACAAGAATAGCCAACCGAGTCACACGACAAATAAACAAGCTGGTGACAGCAAGCCCGGAAAGCAGAGAGGGGCATCAGCACCGAGAGTTGTCACTATATATTACCTAAAATGTCCAGTTTTCAGCAATAACAACAAAATACAAGAAGCGCAAAGAAATGATAGGAACACATACTTGGGCAAAAAAAGAGACAGCAGAAATTACCTTTGAGTAGGACCAGATGTCAGATTTAACACAGAAAATCTTCAAAATAGCCCTGAAAAAGTATATTCAAAAAGCGATGTAAATCATACTTAAAGAAGTAAAGCACAGGACGCAGATCACGTGTCACCAAATAGAGAATCCCAGTCCAAGGGAGAAATTATTTAGAAAAAAAAATGAAAATTCTGGTGTTGAAAAGTACCATAAAAAATTATAAATTCATTGGGTGGGCTCAACAGTAGATTTGAACTGCTGGAAGGAATAATCAGAAATCTTGAAGACAGAGGGATAGAGATTATAATCTGAAAAACAGAGCAGAAATTAAATGCAGAAAAACGCACAGAGCCTCTGAGAAACTTGGGACACCATTAAGTACACCAACATGACCTGAGCCAAAACCGAAGAGCCAACCTCGTAACTGTCACCCAGGCACCCCAGCCATCTGTGATTTCTTTCCGTGGCCCTCCTCGGGCTCCTCCCACAATTATCCCACATTATCAGTGCTATAGCTGTATTCAGTTTCTCCGTGGAAGCCATCAGCTTGAGGTGTCCCGATTTCCACCTCCACTCATCTTTGCACTTGGGCTCTGTGACTCAATTCGTGTTGTTGTTATTGTTTTTATTACACATATGGTTGCCTCATAAAATAGTTTCGAATATGATTCTCTCAGGCTCTTCTAAGTGTCGACATAAATACTCTCGAGGATTATTGCATATGTTCCAATGTTTCCATTGGAAGCAGAATATAATCTCAAGAGCATAAAAGAAAATCAAGCAGACCCACAAACATCAGTAATTCTTTTTGCTCTGAGTTCTGCCTCCCGAGACATGTGATCCTTTCTAGGGATTCCAACACAAGCTTGTGGATCAGATTCAAGAAGTTGGAAGACCTGGTGAATTTTGTGTGCAATTGTAGGTGAGCGTGTGTGGATAAGTAAAGTTCATGTTTATGTGATACATCCCATGACTTTCATCTGATTCTCAAAAAGGTCCATAACCTGGAAAGACCAAGAATTACAGCTCTATAATGACCTCAACTCTTAGTTATTTCTTTCCTTAGGTTCCAATCACTTTAATAATTCCTGAAGATACACAAAATGACAGGATGAAAAGTGTTGAGAATTTCTCAGAGATTCAAGAGTAGAGGTCAATAAAATATAAAATAATCCACTAAAATGATCCAATATGTAGTCTATGTTCAAATAGTTAAGAATTGAAGAAATGTGTGTCACCAGGATCAATGAGGAATATGTAAATAAAAAGGTGGAACAAAGTTTTTTTCTAAAATTGTCTTTTATATTAGGGAAAATCTTAATTAAAGGGCATTGACAAGGCCAGTCTCTACAGAGTGGGAAGTAGGGTGCCAGGTGAAACAGGATGGTTTCAAGAAAACCCATATGAAATAAGACCTAAAAGCCTTCTGGTGCTAAGAAGGTTGGTTCATGGCAGAGAAAGGGAGGCATTCAACACACGGGACAAGAAAAGACTGGAAAAAGGATTGCATTCTCTTAGTCTATCTGGGCTGTTATAACAGAATACCATGGATTAGGTGGCTTATCAACAACAGAAATTTATTTTTCATAATTTTAGATGCCAGGGAATCTAAGATCAAAGTGCAAATTCAGTGTCTGGTAAGATCCCACTTCCTGATTCAGGGGGCCATCTTGTGGTTGTCCTCCCATGGCAAATAGGGTGAAGGAGCTCTCCCAGGTCTCTTATAAAGACACTAATCCCACTCATGAGGGCTCCATTCTCATGACCAAATCACTTCTGAAAGGGCCCACCTCTAAATATCATCACATTGGGGATTAGGTTCCAACATAGGAATTCTGGAGAGACAAGTGTTCGGTCTATTACACTCACCAAGGAGAAGAAAGGGATACTGTACAAGGAGATAGTTAATATTCCCCGTTTTCTTTGCATGCCTAATCTTGGTCTCTATGACAACTTTCTAGGTTCCTCATCTTTCTCCTCAGCTTGATCAACTTCTATTTATAAACACATCAGTTATTTAGAAATACACAATGGTTGAATTTATTATTTATTTTTTAATCTAATTTAATTTTTTCAATGTTCCAAGATTGATTGTTCATGCACCACACCCAGTGCTCCAGGCAATATGTGCCCTCCTCAATACCGACCACCAGGCTTGCCCAACCCCCACCTCTCTCCCCTCCAAAACACTGTTTGTTTCTCAGAATCCACAGTCTTGCATGCTTTGTCTCCCCCTCCAATTTCTCCCAATTCTCTATTCCTTTCCTGCCCCTAATGTCCTCCATGTTTTTCCTTATGCTCCACACGTAAATAAAACCATATGATAATTGACTCTCTCTGCTTGACTTATTTCATTCAGCATTGTCTCCTCCGGTCCCGTCCATGTTGATACAAAAGTTGGGTATTCATCCTTTCTAATGGAGGCATAATATTCCATTGTGTATATGGACCACATCTTCTTTATCCATTTGTCTGTTGAAGGGCATCTTGGTTCTTTCCACAGTTTGGTGATTGTGGCCATTGCTGCTATGAACATTGGGGTACATGTGGCTCTTCTTTTCACTACATCTGTATCTTTGGGGTAAATACCCAGTAGTGGAACTTACTTATTAAAAAGAGTCTTAGAAAATAATTTGACTGGGGCGCCTGGGTGGCTCAGTGGGTTAAAGCTTCTGCCTTCAGGTCATGGTCTCAGGGTCCTGGGATCGAGCCCCGCATCGGGCTCTCTGCTCAGCAGGGAGCCTGCTTCCCCCTCTCTCTCTGCCTGCCTCTCTGCCTGCTTGTGATCTCTCTCTGTCAAATAAATAAATAAAATCTTAAAAAAAAAAGAACAAAACAATTTGACTATCTTTGTAGTTTTATGGAAGGAATCCAATTTTTGTTGTTGGATGTTCCAATACTAAGCATAATGCTTTTCCCACAGACACTTTAAGGACCTGTGAGCACTCAGGTAATACAAAATATCTACCCTGAGAGCAGTAGAGGGCTGTACAGGTGGTCTCAGTTCTTTAGTGGTAACTAAGACCAAACCATCAGAAGGACAGCTCCATGATCTGTAGCCACATGAATACTTTAACATCTTCTCTAAAATGGTTCAGAACTGGTCCTTTGTGGGCAGTAAATGATTGTCATTGTGTTTTATGACATTTCCTCCCTTGATTTGCTCATTATGAACTTGGTTTTATTTTTGGTCTTTGCAGATGTCTTACTTCTCTCCATTTTCTCTGATCGTTTGTCCCGAATGTAGGCCATTCTATTTTTCTCTTTGTACATCTGCCACTGTGATTCTTCCTTTTCTCATTTCCAAGTCTCATTTCGCTAATCAGTGAGTCTCCTGCCTTGATCACGAGATCTGTTATTCACAAGAGACTTTAGGCATCTTCTCTTTTGCTCTGTCTGAAGGCTGGCGAAGGCTCTTGTTTTTTGGTTTTTTTTTTTGCCAAAATGCACAATCGTAGAATGAGAGATGAGAAGGAGGTCTGTGAAGCTCTGTGCTTGTTTTCTTTTTGTAAGGATTATCTTCTCTGGTGTTTCTTTGAAGTTTGTTTGTTTTTTTTCCTAATTTAGAAATATCCAAAGAGGAGTCCATCTTGCCCAACATGCTTCCTAAGCCTGCAGGAGGTCAGTAAGTGCTTGTCGACTGGCTCACTGATTCTTTAAGAGCACCCTTAGTAACAGAAAATTAATCTTGACATCTAACCTAGACTCATTTCTACTTCAACTCTTTTCCCTCTAATTACTTTGAGTACTTTCCTTCTCAACAATCTAGTACATGGAGCTCTATTCCCCATTGCCTCATTCTCCTTTATTTCTGTTCAGTTAAATATTTAAGTGCCTCATAAGCCCATCATGTGATTCATGTGCTTTTCCTTTTTATTTTTATGCTGTTCTATGTTCTGAAAACTTATCTTTGTAAACCACAATATCTCTGGTTCCCTGAGTATCAGCTGACATACTCACATGGTAGTAGGGATTGAAATCTCAGGCAGAAGAGAGGGAGAAGAAAAAGCAGGGAAGGAGAGAAAGCACGTAGGGAAGAGAGTATCACTCATCAAACCAACTCACAGCAGCAAGTGCAGCCAGTGGCTCAATCATACAGGATAATTTTGGAGATGCCAATCATATGACCACTTCTCAGGACAGAAGAGGGTGCAGGTGGGAAAAGACGGATTAATGTATTGACTCCCTATTCTTTCTTCTTACTCCCCCATTGCTGTTGATCCACCCACACTTTTCCAGGTACATCATCCAGTGCTTACGGCAACCACAGGAGCTCAGAGCCCCCACGGCTATTGATCCAGCCCTGCTGATGCTCAATGAAGCGATCTCTCTTGCCCAGCTGGCACCAAAGTGCAGAGCCTCTCCATCTCTGCTGATTGATTATGGTGACAACATCGGCAACCTGGACCATCACCCTGGGGACTGCAGGAGCCATGACAAGTCGATTTCCTCAGCAGGCAGAACCGGTGGGCCCCACATAACATCCTTTATAGAGAAAAATAGCTTATTAGGTCCTCACATGCTGCTTCCATCCTCTTCCACAAGGAGCCAAACTCAGTCTTCAGTATCAATAGTGTGCGGGGGTTTTTTAATTAATTAATTTTAAAATTAACATATAATGTATTATTTGCCCCAGGGTCCATGTCTGTGAATCGTCAGGCTTACACATTTCACAGCACTTAACAGTACATACCCTCCCCAATGTCCACACCCCAGACACCCTATCCCTACCCCCCTCCCCAGCCACCCTTAGTTCGTTTTGTGAGTCTAGGAGTCTCTTATGGTTTGTCTCCCTCCCCATCCCTTCCTGTTTCCTTTCTCTCCCCCACCGCCCCAAACTCCCGCCTTGCCTCTCAAATTCTTCATATCAGAGAGACCATGTGATAATTGGTTAGATTTTAGTTCTTTTATTTCTCCAGAAAGGGATTCTCTAGTATCTTCCATGCTTTTTTTGAGCCCAGCTAACAACTTGATAATCAGCATTCTGAACTCTAGTTCTGACGTCTTACTAATGTCCATATTGATTAGGTCCAGAGCCGTCAGTACTGTCTCTTGTTCTTTTTTTTTTTTTTTTTTTGTGGTGAGTTTCTCCACCTTGTCATTTTATCAAGATAAGAATAGATGAATGAGAGAACAAAATATTAAAAGGGTAGCAACGACTCCAGAAAAATCAGAAGAGAGCCTAAATCAGGGATTGAAGGGAAAAATGGGGGGGGGAGAAAAAAGAGAAAAGAAAAAAAAATAAAATAAAATAAAAAAGAGGAAAAATATATATATATATACATATATATGTGTATATATATATTAGACTTGTGATTAGAACAGAGCCCCAAACCTGATTTGGTGTGTTTTTGGTCTGTTAGAAGAAACTACCTCCCAAAACTTTAAGGAAGAAAAAAGTTATAAATATACTAAAATAAGGGTAAACACTACAAAGGGATGGAATATGAGTGTAAAGATGAAAATTAAAAAAGATTCTAAAAAAGGGATTGATAAGAGGTTGGTTGAAAAAAGAGAAAAAAGAAGAATAAAAGAGGAAAGAATATGATCAGGCCGGAGACTAGAACCAAGCCGTGTGCTAGATTTAGGGTGTATTTTGATCTATTAGAAGAAATTGTATCCCAAAATTTTAAAGAAAAAAAAAAAACCCTATATGTACACAAAAAATAAGGTTAAATACAATAAAGGGATAAAATATGAATGTAACAGTGAAAATTAGCAAAGATTTCTTAAAAAGGTATTGATAAGATACTAGTTAAAACATGCTTTTTGTAAAAAAACAAAATTTAAAAAATTCAACTCTGAAAGACTGAAGGATTATGGGGAGAAAAGCCATGAATTCTATGTGTTGCTTTTTTTTCCCCCTAACTCCAGAGTTCCTCAGTTTTCACTGATTGATGAACTTGGTCTTGGCTGGATGTTCTTGCTGATCCTCTGGGGGAGGGGCCTGTTGCCATGATTCCCGAATGTCTTTGCCCCAAGGTGGGATCACACGCCCTTGCCAGGGGCCGGGTTAGGCCTTGTGCGTGGGTTCGCCCGTAGCTTTTGTTTGTTCCATCGCCCCGGAGGCCGGGAAGGAAGATGGCGGCTCCCAGAGGCCGGGAAGGAAGATGGCGGCTCCCAGTCTCCGGCCGGAGGAGCCAGCGCTCGGGGCCCGCTCCTCAGGGCGCCCGCGGAGAGGCCCTGGTCTGCGGCCACGCTCCGGGCTCCGCCGGCCTGGGACCCAGCGTTTGTCTCCCGGGCGCTCCTGCCCAGGAGGGAGGAGGGGTCTCCCCGGATCTGCCCCTCGTGGGGTCCCCGCTCGGAGAGCAGCTGGGATCACGGTCTGTGGCCACCCCGAGCTGAGAGCCTTGCCGCGCTCGGGCGCCCCGTCCTCCCGTGTCCCCGCTCGGCCTCTGGGGCGACGTCCCTCCACGGGGCGGACGCGGGAAGTCCCGATGTTGGGCTTGCGGCTCTGCTGCTCCGGGAGCCGGCCTCTCCCCCACGGTCTCTCTTCCCATCACTTTGGATTCACTTTTCCACACGTCCTACCTTCTAGAAAGTGGTCGATTTTCTGCTCCTAGAATTGCCGTTCTTCCTCGCTTCTATCTCCTGTTGAGTTTGCAGGCATTTAGAATGGCTTGATAACTATCCAGCTGAACTTCTGGGACCCGACACCATCTCAGCCTCCTACCCCTCTGCCATCTTGCTTCATCCGCAGTGTGCATTTTGTGTAACCTCACCCACACACCTCTCTCCAGTGAGGACACAACTCTGGCTCCATCCTTAACTCCCCAAATCATCTCCTTTGAAGTCCATGGTCTTCACCTACACTTTCCTTTCTCCATTCAATCTGTGCTGGCTTTCTTTGATCAAATGCTGAAATGTTTTGTGTTATTTCTTTTACCAGCTGCTGCACATTCTCCCTGCCTGTGCCAGGCTATGCCCCTGAGGGGTCAGACTATCCACCTTGATTGCCTGTCAAACACTCCATAAGTCAGCCTGTAGTTGTTGGACACTTGGGGCCACTTGCCATATTTCACTGTTATAAATAATACCTAAAATTTGCATTTCTCTATGGTTGTTTCCTTAGGATATATTCCTAAAAGAGAAAGTACTCTGCAACTGGAAGGTTTAATTGAAATTGAATTTTCTCTCAAAGAGTACTAAAGTACATGTTTATTGACATTCTTAACAATATGAATGACCTTGCCCAAAGTATTTAATAAAATAGAAGAATAATATATAATACAGTGATGTGCAGTCAAAGCTATGTAATGCAAAAATATAAGAGATCTCATTCATTCATTCATTCATTCATCCATTCATTGGCTGGCCTTTATTTTTCAGACTTTTCTGTAATAAACGTAACTAAGAGGAGACCTATTTTGTAAGTGACATTTAGACACTCTCACAGCTAGAAACCTATAGGTTTAAAATTTAGTATCATATGTTCACTACAGAAGCACTAGATGTTGCATAATAAACAAGAAAAACAGTGAATTTCACATTATTGAATGGGATTCAGAGCATTAGCTACTCTCTATTAGGAGAGAAAAGTTTTATGACCTGATTTTCTTTTTCGTGCTTAAGAAAAGTCCATAAAGATTCTCCTTCCTGAAGATTTACTCTTTTGGGGTCATGAAGCTACCTTCTGTGTAATTTCAGAATTCTCTTGATAAACTATGTTTACTACATGTATCATCCAACAGATGTGCTAGTACTTAAAAGCTGGCAATGAATATGGATCCTGTGGATTTAAATTCTTAAGTTTTTAAATATGGGATGTTTAGTTTATGTTTACCTTCCAGCACAGAGGTATATACCAGATGTTTACCATAATTCCATTTTATTTTGCTTTCTCTAATCTCTACCAATATTTTAGCACCAAATTGCATCTAGCTAATTTAGAAATATTTTAATCATATTAGACCTACGTGTTAAAAAAATTGAAGTCATAAAATATAAAAGTGCTCTCTAAGATATTTTTAATAAATATGTAAGTGTAAATATGACAAAGCTGAAGGCTTCTGTATCAAACAGGTCATAATACAATCAGATAAGTTCTTTTTTCTTTTCTTTTCTTTTCTTTTCTTTTCTTTTCTTTTCTTTTCTTTTCTTTTCTTTTCTTTTCTTTTCTTTTCTTTTCTTTTCTTTTCTTTTCCCAGTGTTCCAAGATTCATTGTTCATGCACCACACCAGTGCTCCATGCAATACGTGCCCTCCTCAATACCCACCACCAGGCTCACCCAACGCCCACCCCCATCCCCTCCAAAAACCTCAGTTTGTTGCTCAGAGTCCACAGTCTCTCGTGGTTCATCTCCCCCTCTGATTTCCCCCCATTACCCCTTCCCTTCCTTCTCCCTAATGTCCTCCATGTTTTTCCTTATGCTCCACATGTAAGTGAGACCATATGATAATTGACTCTCTCCGTTTGACTTATTTCACTCAGCATAATCTCTTCCAGTCTCGTCCATGTTGATACAAAAGTTGGGTATTCATCCTTTCTATACAATAAGATAAGTTCTTGGACAATTACTAGAAGACATTCCATCATAAACTATTTTAAAATTTACTAGTGAGGGACACCTGGGGGGGCACAGTCAGTTAAGCATCTGCCTTCAGCTCAGGTTATGATCTCAGGGTCCTGAGATAGAGCCCCACATTGGACTCCCTGCTTGTGCTGTCTCTCTTTCTCTCTCTCTCACTCATTCTCTCTTTCAGAAATAAATGAATAAAATCTTTTTTAAAAAATTTACTAGAGACTTCCCACTTTATCCAAAACTGTAATGTTTGATAGTAAATTGTTCATCTTTTCTTCTTCCCTTTTAAGCCACCATATTACCTCAGACTTTCTTCCAAATTTTCTGAGTAAATCTAAAAAGTAAAAGCTTTTACCAGAGGTAAGTCTTATTTTTTAATTATTTATTTAATAACATAAAACAAAGGATTTGTAGTAAACTATCCTGGCAGTAAATTGTTAAGTCTGATTGCCAGACTCTTTCCTAATAATAGGAATATATTAATATTCCTACACAATGGATTAAGTAAATTTACATCAAAATAATGCTAAAATCTCGGTTTTAAAGTGGTCAAGTAGTAGAAAAAAAATCCTCAAAAGTGTGTATTTTTAAATGTAAAAATTTTAAGTTTTATAGTTGTTTATAAAAATAATTGTTTATTTTTATAGTTGTTTATAAAAAATAATTGTTGTTATAAAGAATAATTCTGGAAGACATAGAGGCTTGCTGTAAATAATAAAACTTCAGATTAATAAATAATATATCTGAATATCTCCTAATATCTAAAGTAATAAAATTCCAGATTAAAAGTTTCTTTAGGTGGGGTGCCTGGGTGGCTCAGTGGGTTAAAGCCTCTGCTTTCGGCTCAGGTCATGATCTCAGGGTCCTGGGATCGAGCCCCACATCAGGCTCTCTGCTCAGCAGGGAGCCTGCTTCCCCCTCTCTCTCTGCCTACTTGTGATCTCTCTCTCTCTCTCTGTCAAATAAATACCAAAAAAAATCTTTAAAAAAAAAGTTTCTTTGGGCTAAAATATTTCATGGATCTATCTGATGTGCTCTTAGAGTTTTTAGAGAGAAATCATAGGTTCTTGAGCTATTAGTGGGGAATAATGACAAAGAAAATGTTTGAGTGTTCTTTTTTTCATGAATCTCCTGATTAGCTCTGAATTTGCCATAATAAGTTAGAAGCATTATTAGGTATATATTCGTACATGCTAATGTTATTGAGACAGGCTTAGTTTCAATTGTGGTAACTTTTTCTCTGATGAATAAAAGAGATGAAATTTTAAATAAATAAATACATAAATAAGTAAAATGGTAGAGTAAGATGACTCTGCCTCTTCTCCCAGAAATATGTCCCATATAAAAGAGAATAGGACCTAGAGAATATTATACTAAATAAAATAAGTCAGACAGATAAAGACAAATAGCAGACAAATAGAAAGACAAATATGATTTCACTATATGTGGGATCTAAACAAACCAAATTAATAAAAGAACAAAAGCAGAATCAATCCTATAAATACAGAGAACAACCTGATGGTTGACAGAGGGAAGGAGGTAGGGGGATGAGCAAAATGGGTGAAGATTTCCAACTGTGGAACGAATAAGTCCTGAGAATGAAAGGTAAAGCATAGGTAATATGGTCAATGATATTGTGATAGCATCGTATGGTGACAGGTGATAGCTGTGCGTGTGGTGAGCATAATACAATGCAAGCACAACATAACATAGGGACTCGTTGCATCTTTCTGTTGGGCGTTTGACACTAATGCAACATTGTGTCTCGACCATCCTAAAATTTTTAGAAAGGGAATAAGAAGCAGAAATACATATCTATCTTCAATAAAAAATAGAATCATCTGAACTTAAGCACAGAACATGAGGACTAGCTACCACATGGTGAAAATCAAACAGGAGAAAGGAAGGAGCATTCATCTCAGATATGTAGTTAGAAAGCTTTTGTTCCATCCGTAGAAGATGAAACCTGAACAAACTGTATGCCAATGACTTCTCTTGATCACATCCGAAAATAGTATTTTTACAGCAAGCAGCCAACACAAAAACTAAAAAAGACAAGTGCCTGAGGGAGAAACAGGACTCAGTCTTGTCTGAGGCATATAATGCAGGACTCCATATAAGCCAGGGGAAAGGCCTCGAAATCCTAAGTCTCAGATGCTAGTAGATACCCACTGGAAACCAAAGAACAAACTGGGGAAAATAAAAGATGCTCTACCCATGTGGAAGGACCAAGAATATTTGTGAAGACCGTGACTACTGCCAAGGACAGAGGTCTAAAGCAGAGAGAGATGCAAAAAGACCACCTCTCTAGGAAGTAGCACACAGGAAGGACCTAAAGTCAAGCACAGAGACAAAAACAAGGTCCTTCAAGGCATTTTTCTCTGGTGTTAATAAGAACAGCAGCCATCAACTCTAGGAACCATAACAACAACAAACATCAAACCAATTCCAACTCCTAACTGGATTAACAAAATTCCCCATACTAAATGATTAGGAAGGGAAAAAACCCTCAATATCTACTGGCAAAAAAACAAAACAAAGAGGAGGCATAATGAAAGTCACAGTCTGAAGAGATAAAGCAAACATCAGAACCAGACTAACACAAGAAACAAATGTTGGAACCGTCAGAAGGCGATTTAAAATGACTATGATAAATATGGAAAAGTCTCTAAGGAAAATAAAGATAATATGGAAAATGAGCTTGGAAATTTTATCAAATATGAAATATAAAAAAAGAATCCAATAGAAATGCTAGAAATTAAAAACACTGAAAAAATGTCTTCAACAGGCTCATCAATAGACTCAACATGGCCATTGGAAGAATCAAGATTAATAGAAATTTCCCACATTTAAATAAATGTACAGATTAAAAAAGAGAGAGAGAGAGTGGGAGAAAATGAGGGGAAAAAACTAAACAAGAAATTCTATATCTGGGAAAACTATGCTTCAAAAATGAAGGAGAAATTAACATATTCCTGTATCGGCAAATAGGGAGAGAATTGTTTCTGATTATGTACCCGACAAGAAATGCCAAAGGGAGCCCTTCAAACTGAAGTGAGAAGACACTAGACGATAACTCAAGGCCATACAAATAAATAGCTCTGGTAAAGGCCAGTATGTGGGCCAATGTAAAAGTTAGCAATATTGTACTTTTAGGTCACAACTCTTCATTTTAATTCCTACATGATTTAAAAGACAAATGCATAAAACAATGATTATAAATCTATCTTAATCAGTGTACAATCTATAAAAATGTAATTTTAGACAATAACATCATAACAGAGAAGACAGAGCAATACAGGATCAGAGATTTTGTGACCTGGTGAAACTAAACTGGCATCAATTCAAATTAGATCATTTTATGTCTATAATGTTAATTGTAATTCCAGTGATAACCACTAAAAATTATATAAATATATACAAGATGAAATGAGAAGGAAATCAATGTGGTACACTAGAAAAAAATCAATTAAACCCCCAAAAACAACAGTCATAGAAAATGAAGTACAGAAAAGCAAAAAGACATGGAGAAAGTAAATAACAAAATGGCATTATATATGTTAATATAAATAAATGGATTAAATTCACTAATCAAAGTTAAGGATTGGCTGAATGTATTTTTTAATTATTAAATATATGCTTCTTATAACAGATCCACTTGATAGTCAAAGATACAAATATATTGAAAGTTAAATTGGAGAGGGAAGCAAACCATGAGAGACTGTGGACTCTGAGCAACAAACTGATGGTTTTGGAGGGGTGAGGAGTGGGGGGTTGGGTGAGCCTGGTGCTGGGTATTGAGGAGGGCACGTATTGCATGGAGCACTGGGAGATTCATGAACAGTGAATCTCGTAAGACTGAAAAAATAAAATTGAATTAAAAAAAAAACAGAAAAAAGAAAAAAAAATTAAAAGTATGGAAAATATATTTCATGCAAATAGTAACGACAAGCAGCAATTAATGAACTACAGGATGGAAAACAGAGAAGATTAATGAAACTAGAATTTGGTTTTGAAAGGATCAACAAAATTGACAGACCTTTTAGCTAAGTTAAGAAAAAGAGATAGGGGTGCCTGGGGGGCTCAGTCATTGGGCATCTGCCTTTGGCTCAGGTCATGATCCCAGAGTCCTGGGATCGAGCCCCGCATCGGGCTCCTTGCTCGGCAGGAAGCCTGCTTCTCCCGCTACCACTCCCTCTGCTTGTGTTCCCTCTCTCACTGTATTTCTCTCTGTCAAATAAATAAAATCTTTAAAAAAAGAAAAAGAAAAAGAGATAAAACTCATATAACTAAAATGAGAAATTAAAAATGAGAGCATTATATCTGACCTTACAAAAATAAAATACAATTATAAGAGAATACTATGAACAACTATACACCAACACATTGGATGACTTAGATGAAACAGAAAAATTGCTAGAAACACACACAAACAAATCTAAGAAGAAATAGAAAATCAGAATAAATATGTAACAAGCAAAGAGACTGAATCAGTAATCAAGTACTAATACATGCTAAAATGTTGATGAACCTTGAAATGATCCTAAATGGAAGAAATGAATCACAAAAGTCACATATTGTATACTTCCATTTATGTGAAATATCCAGAATAAGTAAAGACCACACAGAAAACAATGATGGTCTTTAGGGGCTGAGGAGCAGGGAGATGGGAGAATGCTTAATAGGTATGAGACCTCTCTTTGGGCTGATAAAATGTTTTGGAACTAGACAGGGGTACTAGTTGTACAACATTGTGAATGAACTATATTCTTTTGAATTTTTCACTTTAAAATAATTTTACATTATATGAATTAATTTATTATCAATTAAAAATACACAGGCAAAACTCAGAAGTCTCAAAGAAAAGGTGGAAAAAACTAATTTTATGTAGAGATTTAAGTATTACTCACTCAGGAATTGATAGAGAAAGTAGTCAGAAAATCAAATACGAAACAGGTGAATGGAACAGCTCTAAGAACCAGCTGAAACAGTTGATGCTCACGCAACATTCCATCTCAGAACAGAATACAAGTTCTCTCAAATGCACATGAAAGACCATATTCTGGACTACAAATCATAACAAGTCTGAAGAAATAAAATATAAAGCATGTAAAGTACATTCTCATGTGATAATATAATTAATAATAATAGAACCATAGCTGATATATAGGAAGAAAGTTTCTGTCAGCCTTCTTAGGGTCCCCAAGTAGGCCTACCAATTAAACTAACAAAGATTAAGAGGAGAAAAGCGTACAAGTCTATTTAATAAAAAGTTTTGCACGACACAGAAGCTTTCATAAGGAAACTAAGACCCAAAGAAAAGTTAGGTCTCAGTATCTTTGTGGAATTAACCCTAGTGGAGATGTGATAGATAGAGATGGATAGATAGATGATAGATGATAGATAGATAGATAGATAGATAGATAGATAGATAGATAGATAGATGATAGATGATAGATAGATTAGATAGATGATAGATTGATAGATAGATTAGATAGATGATAGATAGATGATGATAGATAGATAGATAGATAGATAGATAGATAGATAGATAGATAGATATACAGATACATGAAACGGAATGTTAGCCTACAGAAGGATGAAATCGTGCCATTTGCAACAACATAGATGGACTTAGAGGGTATAATGCTGAGGGAAATAAGTCGGTCAGAGAAAGACAAATACATATGGTTTCATTCGTGTGTGGAATTTAAGAAACAAAAATGAACAACGAAAAAATCAAACAAACAAAATGACTCAAATACAGAAAACGAATTGGTGGTTGTCAGAGAGGAAGTTCATGAGGAATGAGTAAAATAAAGGGAATTAAGAGCACATGTCCCCTGACGGGCACTGAGAAATGTATAGAATTATTGAATCATTATATTGTACACCTGAAATGAATATAACACTATACATTAATTATACTGCCATTTAAATAATACAAATAAAAATGAAAACAGAAAAATAATAATAAATGCAAAATTGCAGAACTTGCTTTCAGGCAGAGACACCAGAAAAGAATAATTCCTGTGAGTCTCTGCAACTACTGGCCAGGAAACCATGCCTGTGCCCCTTGAAGCCCTTCCCGGACTCTGAGTGCCCCCAGCTGCCCTGGCTCGGCCCTGAATCAGCCGGGCTCCAGGCCACAGTGGGCACCGCTCAGAGTGCCACCAGGCAGCACACACACCAGAACGCAGTCCAGTCCCAAAGTGGACTGCAGTTGACTCTGGGGAGTCAAGCCATCACTCTCTGAGAATCACAGCACTTGACAAGCAGATCAACCCATGACAGCATGTCCGACCACAGCCGTCATCTGCGAGAGTGATTTCAGAATTATGTTTAAATACTAACAGAATAAAAATGATTTAAAAAGTAAAAAATAAATCCCTGAGAACTGTCGTCGCATGACCAGCTGGATCTTGGGTGACAGGACCTAAGGTAGGAGCCCGTGTTGTGTTGATGACAACAAACACCAGTCCTCACCTTGAAGACCAGCGGCCGTTGCACTCAGCAGATGCACTTGTTCTACGGCTTGAAGAAGACACACCAGACCAAAGAAAAGGCAGACGGAAGACTGTCTCTGTCGGCCCTTATTCGGTGCATTTCCATTCTCATCAGTGACAGGACAGATGACTTTCTAGAACCAAATAACATGGGTAATGATCCCTCTACCCTATTGTACCAAAACTGTCTGTCCCCTATGCCCGAGGCTATGTCTGATGCACAAAACAGACACCGTAAATTACCGTCAGCACACGGGGGTCTCGTCTGGTGACCTCCGGTAACTGCTGGTCAGCGCTGGGGTAGAGCACGGCTCCTGTGAGGGTACTAGGGACGGCTAGTCCAAACGTCAGATCCTCTGGAATCCTGCCATGTCTCCAGTCCTAGTGTCTTGCAGCTCCTAACACAAAACACGTTGACCAGCCCCCCACCCCAGGACCAGTCCCTAAATGCCCATTGACCTCTACACACCATTAGATTCCCTAATAGTGACAAGTCCAGCACCGTCTTCCACATAACCCTGTCAGCCTTACAGGTGCAAGCCATTCTTCCGAACACAAACCATGAAAACAGAGGTCCCTGTGGAGTAAACTTCACACATCATAGAACACTTTCAACATTCAAGGCAGCCGTGAAGGACTCAGGGGCAGAGAACTATTGCCGTCACTGCATTTGCACTCAGGACAAGTTAGCTGAGAGTGTGAGATAGCAACCAGGAACTAGGAAAACTTTATGTGTGTGTGTATGTGTGCACGCGCGTTTATATGTGTGTGCATGCGTTTATATGTGTGTGTGCATTTATATGTGTGTGTGTGTGTGTGTGTGTATTTTTTTTTCCTTCACACAAAGAACCCAGATTTCATGAGTGACCCCTTGGAAAAGAGGTTCCAGGAGGATCAGGTCACTTGGTCCTCTAACTGGATCCAGTCTGACATATAGGCAAGAAACACACTTTGATTGTGTTAAATAGTTTACTCCAGAGATTTGGGAGTGGCTTGTTAAGACAGTAGCAACGCCCATGACCATCTGTGTGATGTGCAGAGCCTGGGACACGGGAGGGCACATGGTAGTTGTCTCACACTGATGCCTGGGCACTTGTCGGTTCCTCTGACTCACCTGGGCCGAGGGCTGCCGTCCACTGTGAAATGGGAGCCAGCTGACATACTCCCTCTCTGGATTATCAGAACTGAAAAACAAATCAATAGAGAAATGTTCAATAATAATTGGATTCTTTCCAAATACTGGAAGATATTTTCAAGTATGTCTTCCTGTAGTTTTCTCTGATACTTCAAACATGGACACGACAGTCACAGACCAGGGGCTCTGGGATCAGGCAGGCATGACTTCATGTTGGGCGCGGACGTACAAACTTGGCACATGGGTCAAATGATGAGGTTGCCTTAGACTACCTAAAGATTAGAGAACACCATTAGCGTGTAGGATGGAGCAACTCTAAGTAAATATTGGTAAGTCTTACTGTGGAGAATATTTTCTTTTTTTTTTTAAAGATTTTATTTACTTATTTGACAGAGAGAAATCGCAAGCAAGCAGAGAGGCAGGCAGAGAGAGGGGGGAAGCAGGCTCCCTGCTGAGCAGAGAGCCCGATGCAGGGCTCGATCCCAGGACCCTGAGATCATGACCTGAGCCGAAGGCAGAGGCTTTAACCCACTGAGCCACCCAGGTGCCCCAATATTTTCTTAATTATAGTGCATTCTAGCTAGCTATCTCTGGTCTGCAATGGGTGGATTAAAATAAAATTTTTTTTAAATCCTGAAGAATCTGTAAAAATAAGGACTTCAAGTTTGCTTTGACAAGGTAAAGAGAACCCCAAGAATTATGTCCTATTTTGCATTATCATTGCAACTTTCCAAAGAGTAACTACACAGATGTAGACAGTAGCCCAATTCCCTAGCGGCCACACTTTCCAAGTAGAATTTCCACCTTGTCGGTGCCCGGACACATCTTTGCTGGAGAGCGACGTTATTTGCTGTGATTTTTTTGAGATCCCCCATGTCCCTCCCTTCCCACAACTGTCTCCAGGAGAATCCCTACCTGATCTCCCTAGACCTCTCCACTGCTGACTGCCTTCTTCATTCATCACATTGTCTCAAAACCCTGCACACACCCCAGGCAACATGGACCCCCCGAGAATGTGGAGAAAGCTTCAGTCACTATACACACGCCTGCTTCCCGACCAGTCTCCATTTGCCCCAGGGCGGCCCATCTCGCCTCCATGAAGTGGGAATTGATTAAATAAGTGTGGTATACCCAGACCACAGAATATTTTGTAGGCATTACGAAAATAACTCAGTTACGTTAATCCATAAAGCAGGCATGTGGTGTTAAGTACCGAAAGCAGTCTGCAAGTAGTCTCACACCCTTGTGCACGTCTGTGTTTGGAAAGCAGGGAACCGTGACATAGTTAGTGTCCGTGGGTGGATTGAAAACGAACATGTATTTATCGATTATGTGTCATCTATCATTTATTATTATTTCTGTTTGAATTTTGTACAAGTGCATTTTCTAGTCAGAAACAGTAGAAAATGAACGGATTTATTTTATACAAAAGACAACGTGCTGTAATTTGGTAAATTACAAAAAGGCGATACACCAAAATAAAAATTAGATTACGAGATTATTTCCTCTGAAAATAGATTCTTCTTTTCTGGACAATTTAGTCATCAGAGTTTACCTTTTAAATTGTGCTTTATGTGGATGCATTCTGAGGTGGGCGCGGATATAAACTCCTCGCTTGAGATCCTAGGAACAATATGAAAATATGAAAATTTCTCCAAAGCTATTATCTGTCAGTGAACATACTCCACCTGCAAAAAAAACCAAAAAACAAAAACACTTAAGCATAAGCTGTATAAAATTGCATCATCTAGTGTTGCTTTTAATGGAAGATTTGCCCGTACGGGTGCTTGCTGGGAGGACAGCCCGGCTCTTTCGAACACAGCTCTGCTCCCTTTCCCGGAGGCCGGCAAGCCCCTCAGCCTCCCCCAGGCAGTTATACTTTCCTACACCCCTGAGAAAATGTCCAAAGGGAAGGTGGGCCTGTGTTCTCTTCAACATTGTTTCATTGTTTCTTGGCCTTTTTGCGTCTTTTGAGTTTTTGGCCCCCTCTTCTGGACAATCTGTTTCACAACGCCAATGTGCTTCCCTAAAACCAGAGCACGTACATGACTGAATGTTTGGGCAAAATGAAGTCAAAAACATAATTTCTAACATTGGAGGCAACCCTGTTTCCAACAGGGAGGTAAGATGTTTGCTGAGTTCCCACAGGAATCAGAGAAGGGCTTGTGGGCTTTAACAAGAGCATCTGAAATTACAGCCCAAACCTGAGTACCATCAGCCTGAGGCTCTGTGGCCTTCTGCTAAGTAACACAGAGAGACGGCCCAGGTGTATCCAACAGCCACTCCCAAGGGGTGTGAGGGCTGCTGCTGTAAACCGGCGCTGAAACCCAAATCCAGAGCTCTTGGGACTGTCTGGAGCCCCTACACACGTGGTCTGCTATTTTACAACCAGGCAGGGGCTTCTCGGTGAGCCCAAGCAGAGAGAGGCATCGTGTCTGAAATGCCAGGGTAGTGAGGCTTTGGGGAGATGGTGGGGGTGGGGGTGCACCCTGGGTATTGCCCTTAGAGCTTCGGTCCCGAGGTCGGAGGGCTCGAGTCCCTTTCAGGTCCCCAATGTGATGCTAGACCCTGGTGGCTCTACACTGCTTCTCCTGTAACCTAAGAGAACCGGGTCAAGAGTGGTCCCTTCGGCTGCCGCTGGCTCCCGCGGTCTAAGGGCTGCTCGGCAGGTGTGACTGAGATAGAACACACCCCTCTGCCTGGGAGGGGGCTCTACCAAACGTCTGTCCCGTTTGCACACGGCTCCCAGTGACTGGGTTCATCTGTAGGAACAAGCTGAGGAACACAGGCAAACACAGGACATCTCACGGCATGATGCCAAGTGTCACCACCAAACTCTTACTTAAGAAGGTTGGCTTAAATAGGGGGTGGGAAAAGCAAGTCTTGTGAATACCGTAAGGAGGAGGCCAGGTCTAACCTGTGGCTCTCTGATTTTGGCAGACGTTCCCAGACATCAGAAGTCTGGGGACATCAGAAGTGGGGATGTGGTGATGCCGACACCACACTGCCGTTAACAGCCTCAGCACTGTTCTTGTCGGTGGATCACGGCCACTCCAATGGGTGTAGTGAGTCTCATTACACTGTGACTTGCGTTTTCCTAATGACTAGTGACACCCAGCAACTTCTCACATACCTGTTGGTGATTCATTGATACTCTGGGAAATATGCCAATTTTTTAATTAGATTATTTGGCATTTTTTGCTATGCGTTATATGAGTTCTTTACATATTTTGGATATTAATCCATTATCAGATATATAGTCTGCATATTTTTCCCATTCCATAGGTTGTTTCTTCATTTTGTTGTCTGTTTTGATGTCAATATCATATTCTTTTGATATTAATCAAATATTAATATTTGATATTAAAAGCTTTATAATATAGCTTGAAATCAGCAAGTGCAATGCCTCCCCCTCTGTTCTTTCTCAGGATTGCTGTTTATTCAGGGTCTATTCATGGTTCCATATACATGTTAAGATTTTTTTTTTACTTCTGTAAGAAATGCTATTGGAATCTTCATAGCGATTGCATTGAATCCATAGATGTCTTTGGTAGTATTGACATTTTATTTTATTTTATTTATTTATTTGGCACAGAGACAGATCACAAGGAGGCAGAGAGGCAGGCAGAGAGAGAGAGAGGAGGAAGCAGGCTCCCTGCTGAGCGGAGAGCCCGATGTGGAGCTTGATCCCAGGACCCTGAGATCATGACCTGAGCCAAAGGCAGAGGCTTTAACCCACTGAGCCACCCAGGCGCCCTGGTAGTGTTGACATTTTAACCATATTAATTCTTCCAACCTATGAACACAGGATAACTTTCCCTTCATTTGTATTTTCTCTGTTTTTTTTCATCAACATCTTATAGTTTGCAGGGTAGAGATCTTTTACCTCATTAACTAAATTTATTCCTGAGTATTTCATTGGTTTTGATGCTATTATAAAGGAGATCTTTTTCTTATTTCTTTTATCAGATAATTTGTTGTTAGTGTATAGAAACACCACTAATTTTTGTATGTTAGTTTTGTATCCTACAAGTTTACTAAATTTGTTGATTAGATCTTACAGTTTTTTAGAAGAGTCTTCAGGATTTTCTGTATATAAAATAATGTCATCTGCGAATAGAAAGAATTTTACTTCTTCATTTCCATAATTGGCATATTTTATTACTTTTTCTTTTCTGATTGCTCTGGCTAGGTCTTCTAGTACTATGTTTAATAGGAGTGGTGAGAATGGGCACCATTGTCTTATTCCTAATCTTAGAGGAAAAGCTTTAAAAATTTGGTATCAAGTATGCTCTTAACTATGGGCTTGTCAAATATGTTCTTCATTATGTCAAGGTGTATGCCCTCTATCCTCACATTGTTGAGAGTTTCTATCTTGAGTGATTGTTGCATTTTGTCCAATACATTTTTTGTGTATCGGAAATGGCTTATGTTTTTTTTTTCTTTCATTCTATTCATGTGGAATAGCATATTGATTGATTGATGTGTGTTGAATCATCCTTTCATTCCAGGTTTAAATCCCACTTGATTATGGCAAATGATCCTCTTATGTGCTGCTGAATTTCGTTTGCTAGTGTTTTATGGAGAAGTTTTTGCGTTTGTATCCATGAGGGATATTGGCCCATGGTTTATTTTTTGGGGATGTACTTTTCTGGCTTTGTTATCAAAGGAATGCTGGCCTCAGAAAATGAGTCTGAGAGTTTCCCTACCCTTAATTTTTTTTTTTTTTTGAGAATATGAGAAAGATTAACATTAAATCTTTAAATATCTGGTAAAATTCACCAGTGAGGCCATTTGGTCATGAGTTTTTCTCTTTGGAGAGATTATTGATTACTGATTCAATCTCCTTACTAGCAGTTGTTTCATTCAGATTCTCTATTGCTTCCCGATTCAGTCTTGGTAGGTGGTATGTTTCTAAGAATTTTTCTATTCTAGATTTTCTATTTTGTTGATGTATAGTTGTTCATAGTAGACTCTTATAGCTCCTTTGTATTTCTCTGATACCTGTTGTAATGTTAATTTCTCATTTATAATTTTATTGATTTGAACCCTCTCTTTTTCCCTACGTTATCTTAGTTAAAGGTTTATCAATTTTGTTAATCTTTTCAAAGAACTAACTCCTGGCTCTCTGATTCATTGGTCATTCAGAAGATCATTCAATTTCCATGCATTTGTGAATTTTCCAGTTTTCCTCTTGTAATTGACATCTAGTGTAATACCACTGTGGTCACGAAGGTTAATTGCTAGATTTTAATTTTCTTGTATTTGTTAAGATTTGTTTCTTGGCTTAACATAAGGTCTATCCTAGGAAATGTTTCATGTGTACTTGAAAAGAATGTGTATTCTACTATCGTCAGAAAATTTTGTATGTCTATTGGGTCCATTTACTCTATAGTGCTGTTCAAATCTGCTGTTTCCTTATTGATTCTCTGTCTGGATGATGTATCCATTGTTGAGAGTGGAGTATTTAAGTCCCCAACTATCATTGTATTGCTGTTTATTTTTCCTTTTTAGTTCTGTTATGTTTTGCTTTATATATTTGGATGCTCCAATTTGGGGTGCATAAATATTTACAATTGTTATATCTTCTTGATGTATTGATCCTTTTATCATTATGTAGTAACCTTCTGCAGCTCTTTATTATTTTAAAGTCTATTTTGTCTTATATAAGTACAGCTACCTATACTTTTTTTGTTGTTTTTTTTTTTGGTTATTGCTATTTGCTAGAAATATCTTTTTTCATCCCTTTACTCTCAGTCTGTGTGTTTTTAAAGCTAAAGTGAGTCTCTTTTAGGTAGTATATCATAAGATTTTTTTTTTAAACTTTAGCTGTTCTGTGTATTTGAATGGAGAATTACTTGCTTATATTTAAAGTAATTATTAGTAGGTAAGGACTTATTATTGCCATTTTATTAATTTGTTTTCTGGTTGTTTTGTAGGTCCATTGTTCTTTGTTTCTTAAACTACTGTCTTTTTGTGTTTGTTTTGTCTTGATGTCTTTAGGTATCACTATACTTGGCATCTTTATCATGGGTTTTTGTGTGTGTGTGTGCCTGAGTGTAATTACTACAGTTTTTTCTGTTTGTGGTTACCCTGAGTCTTACATAAAATATTGTAAAATTATGGCACCCTGTTTTAAAGTAATAACAACTTGTCATTCTGGGATGCATGTATTTTCATGTCCTTTGTTCTCTTCAAATGTTGCAAGTTAAGGAGTGAATCCTAAATATATTGATTACATCAAAATACTTGTTCTTGAAGTGGGGAAGCCAGAGAAGTAGTACTCATTCACAAACCTGCCAGTTACAACTTACTTCTCTCTAGGAGGGCAAGACATTACTCTTTCACATATATTAGTTCATTAGGTCCAATCCAACCAGATGATATTGCCCTTCTTTTATGAAAAGAGATATTTAAGCTTACACATAATAATAAATGATTTGTTAGTCAGCATTTCTCAGACTGAAATGTCACAGGAACATGGATCATCTACTCATAATTCAGTGGATACAAACAGTGTCTGGAACAGTGTGTTATGACACTCTGAAAACATTTATTAAATATATTAAAAATAATAATGTGGACAATTGTTGCTTAACATTAAAAACTAAAATAAAATTTCAAAAAAAATAAAATAATAAACTAATAATGACTTAACTTTAACAGAATCCCTAAGCTTTACATTTCTACTTCTCCCTTTACATTTTTTTAAATTTAATTTTATGTTTTCAGTGTTCCAAGATTCATTGTTCATGCACCACACCCAGTGCTCCATGCAATACGTGCCCTCCTCAATACCCACCACCAGGCTCAGCCAAACCCCCACCCCCTCCCCTCCAAAACCCTCAGTTTGTTGCTCAGGGTCCACAGTCTCTCATGGTTCATCTCCCCCTCCGATTTCCCTCACTTCACCCTTCCTTTCCTTGTCACAATGTCCTCCATGTTTTTCCTTATGCTCTACACGTAAGTGAAACCATATGATAATTGACTCTCTCTTCTTGACTTATTTTACTCTGCATAATCTCCTCCAGTCCCCTCCATGTTGATACAAAAGTTGGGTATTCATCCTTTCTGATGGAGGCATAATATTCCATTGTATATATGGACCATATCTTCTTTATCCATTCATCTGTTGAAGGGCATATTGGCTCTTTCCACAGTTTGGTGATTGTGGCCTTTGCTGCTATGAACATTGGGGTACATGTGGCCCTTCTTTGTAGTGCATCTGCTTCTTTGGGGTAAATACCCAATAGTACAATTGCAGGGTCATAGGGTAGCTCTATTTTTAGTTTCTTAAGGAATCTTCACACTGTTTTCCAAAGTGGCTGCACCAACTTTCATTCCCACCAACAGTATAAGAGGGTTTCCCTTTCTCACATCCTCTCCAGCATTTGTTGTTTACTGTCTTGTTGATTTTGGCCATTCTATCTGGTGTAAGGTTGTATCTCAGTTTTGATTTGAATGTCCCTGATGGCTAAAGATGATGAACAATTTTTCATGTGTCTGTTAGCCATTTGTATGTCTTCTTTGGAGAAGTGTCTGTTCATGTCTTCTGCCCATTTTTGACATGATTATGTGTCTTTTGATTGTTGAATTTGAAGAGTTCTTTACAGATCTTAGGTCTCAGACCTTTGTCTGTAGAGTCATTTGCGAATATCTTCTCCCATTCTGTGGGTTGCCTGTTTGTTTTGTTGACTGTTTCCTTCGCTGTGCAGAAGCTTTTTATCTTGATGAAGTCCCAAGAGTTCATTTTCACTTCTGTTTCCTTTGCCTTCGGAGACATGTCCTGAAAGAAGTTGCTGAGGCTGATGTCGAAGAGGTTACTGCCTATGTTCTCCTCTAGGATTTTGATAGATTCCTGCCTCATATTGAGGTCTTTTGTCCATTTCAAGTTTATCTTCATGTATGGTGTAAGAGAATGGTCAAGTTTCATTCTTCTACATATGGCTGTCCAATTTTCCCAGCACCACTTATTAAAGAGACTGTCTTTTTTCCATTGATATTTTTCCTGTTTTGTCAAAGATTATTTGACCATGAGTTGCAGGTCCACATCTGGGCTCTCTATTCTGTTCCACTGGTCTATGTGTCTGTTTTTGTGCCAGTACCATGCTGTCTTGGTGATCATAGCTTTGTAGTAAAGCTTGAAATCAGCAATGTGATGCCCCAGCTTTGTTTTTCTTTTTCAACATTTCCTTTGCAATTTGGGGTCTTTCCTGGTTCCATACAAATTTTAGGATTGTTTGTTCCAGCCCTTTGAAAAATACCGGTGGAATTTTGATCGGGATGGCATTGAAAGTATAGATTGCTCTGGGCAGTATAGACATTTTAACACTGTTTATTCTTCCAAACCATGAACATGGAATGCTTTTCCACCTTTTTGTGTCTTCTTCAATTTCTTTCAAGAGCATTCTGTAGTTCCTCAAGTACAGATCCTTTACCTCTTTGGTTAGGTTTATTCCCAGTTATCTTGTGGGTTTTGGTGCTACAGTAAATGGAATCAATTCTCTGATTTCTTTTTCCATATTTTTATTGTTAGTTTATGGGAAAGCAGCTGATTTCTGTGCATTGATTTTGTATCTTGCCACATTACAGAATTGCTGTATGAGGTCTAGTAGTTTGAGGATGGAATCTTTTGGGTTTTCCATATAAAGTATTGTGTCATCTGTGAAGAGAGACAGTTTGACTTTTCTTTTTTCTTTTTTTAATTTTTTAATTTTTTTAAGATTTTATTTATTTGACAGTCAAATAAATAAAGAAACACAGAGAGAAACACAGCGAGAGAGGGAACACAAGAAGAGGGAGTGGTAGTGGGAGAAGCAGGCTTCCTGCCGAGCAAGGAGCCCAATGCAGAGCTCGATCCCAGGACCCTGGGATCATGACCTGAGCCGAAGGCAGATGCTTAACGACTGAGCCATCCAGGCACCCCCAGTTTGACTTTTCTTTGCCAATTTGAATACCTTTTATGTCTTTTGTTGTTGTTGTCTGATTGCTGTCGCTAGGACTTTTGGTACTATGTTGAACAAGAGTGGTGAGAGTGGGCATCCTTGTGTTCCTGATCTCAAAGGGAAGGCTGTCAGTTTTTCCCCATTGAGAATGTTATTCTCAATGCGGAATGATATTCGCTGTGGACTTATCATAGATAGATTTTATGAAGTTGAGGAATGTTCTCTCTATCCTCGTACTCTGAAGAGTTTTAATCAGGAACTGATGCTGTATTTTGTCAAATGCTTTTTCTGCATCAATTGAGAGGACCATGTAGTTCTTCTCTCTTCTGCTATCGATTTGTTCTATCACATTGATTGATTTGTGAATGTTGAACCACCCTTGCATCCCAGGGATAAATCCCACCTAGTCATGGTGGATAATCTTTTAAACGTGCTCTTGCATCCTATTAGCTAGGATCTCTTTGAGAATCTTGGCATCCATATTCATGGATTCATATTCATCAGAGATATTGGTCTGTAATTCTTTTTGATGGAGTCTTTGCCTGGTTTGGGGATCAGGGTAATGCTGGCTTCATAGAAAGAGTCTGGAAGTTTTCCTTCTGTTTCTATTTTTTGAAACATTTTCAGGAGATAAGTATTATTTCTTCTTTGGATATTTGGTAAAATTGCCCAGGGAATACATCAGGTCCTGGGCTCTTGTTTTTTTGGGAGGTTTTTGACCACCACTTCAATCTCATTACTAGATATTGGTCTATTCAGGTTGTCAATTTCTTCCTGTTTCAGTCTTGGAAGTTTATAGGTGTCCAGGAATGCATCCATTTCTTCTAGGTTGCTTAACCTATTGGCATATAGCTATTGATAATAATTTCTGATGATTGTTTCTATTTCCTTGGTGTTAGTTGTGATCCCCTTTCATTTATAATTTCATTAATTTGGATCCTCTCTCTTTTCTTTTGGATTAGTTTGCCCATTAGTTTATTGATCTTATTGATTCTTTGAAAAAACCAACTTCTGGTTTCATTGATCCATTCTACTGTTTCTCTAGTTTCCATTGTCATTGATCTCTGCTCTAATCTTGATTATTTCCCTTCTTGTGCATGGGGTTGGCTTAGTTTGTTGTTAATTTTCCAGTCCTTTAAGGTGTAAAGAGAGCTGGTGTATTCAGGATTTTTCCATTTTTTTGAGTGAGACTTGGATGGCTATGTATTTCCCCTTTAGGACTGCCTTTGCCGTATTCCATAGGTTTTGGATGGATGTGTCTTCATTCTCATTGGTTTCCATGAAGTGTTTAAGTTCTTCTTTGATTTCCTGGTTGATCCAAACATTCTTGAGCAGGTTGGTCTTTAGCCTCCAAGTGTTGGAATTCCTTTCAAACTTTTTCTTGTGGTTGAGTTCCAGTTTCAAAGCATTGTGGTCTGAGGATATGCAGGGAATCATCTCAATCTTTTGGTATCGGTTGAGTCCTGATTTGTGACCCAGTATGTGGGCTATTCTAGAGGAAGTTCCATGTGCACTCAAGAAGAGTGAGTTTTCTGTTGTTTTAAGGTGGAGTGTTCTGTATATATCTATGAGGTCCATCTGGTCCAGTATGTCATTCAAAGCTCTTGTTTCTTTATTGATTTTGGATGATCTGTCTGTTACTGAAAGTGGATGTTAAAATCCCCTGCAATTAATATATTCATGTCAATATGATTCTTTATTTTGATTAACAGTTGGCTTGTGTACTTGGCTGCTCCTATATTGGGGGCATAAATATTTACAAGTGTTATATCTTCTTGTTGGACAGACCCTTTAAGAATGATGTAGTGTCCTTCTGTATCTCTGACTATAGTCTTTAGCTTAAAATCTAATTTATCTGATATGAGAATTGCTACTCCAGCTTTCTTCTGAGGCTCATTGGCATGAAAGATGGTTCTCCATCCCTTCACTTTCAGTCTGGATGTATCTTTAGATTCCAAATGTGTCTCTTGTAGACAGCATATGGACGGGTCCTGCCATTTTATCCAGTCTGCAACCCTGTGCCATTTTATGGGAGCATTTAGGCCGTTCATGTTGAGAATGATTATTGAAAGGTAAGTTTTTATTGACATCATGTTGCCTGTGAGGTCCTGTTTCTATAGATTGTCTCTGTAAGTTTCTGTTCTATGTCACTCTTGGGTGCTTTCTTTTATAGAACCCCCCCTTAATATTTCTTGTAGTGCCAGCTTGGTGGTCACATACTCTTAAACCTTGTCAGTCTTGGAAGCTCATTATCTCTCCATCCATTTTGAATGTCAGCCTTGATGGACAAAGTATTCTTGGCTGCATGTTCTTCTCATTTAGTGCCCTGAATATGTCTTGCCAGCCCTTTCTGGCTTGCCAGGTTTCTGTGGACAGGTCTGACGTTATTCTGATGGACCTTCCTCTGTACATAAGGAATCTCTTCCCCCTAGCTGCCCTCAGGAGCTATTATCTAAAATTAGAATTCATGAATCTCACAGTCAAGTTTCTGGATGTCTTTCTAGACTCATTGATATTGGGGGGTGTCCTTTCTGCATCTAGGACATGAATACTTGTTCCATTTCCCAGATTGGGGAAATTTTCATCCAGAATTTGTTCAGCTATATCTCCTAGTCTTCTGTTTCTCCACCCACTCAGAGATTCCAATAATTCTGATGTTGGAATGTTTCATGGTATCATTTATTTCCCTAATTATGTTTTCATGGATTCTAAGCAGTTTGTTCCAGCCCTCCTCCTGATCTTTCTTCTCTTTCAACTTGTCCTCTAGATCACCCATTCTATCCTTTGCCTTGGTTACCCTAGATTAGATTAGATTGGATCTCACTGATAGCATTTTAAACTTCTGCCATATTGGCTCTCAGTTCCTCCCGTAGAGATTCTATATTGTCACTGGTTTTCTCCAACCTAGACATTGCCTGGATAAATTTTACCCTGAATTCCCTTTCCAACATACGTTTATGTCCATATCCAGTAGTTCTGAGGGAGAGGGCACAGTCTCTGGGTTTTTCTTCTGTTGGGTGTTCCTCCTCCTAGTTATTCTGGTGAGAAGTGGTGGAGGGGAAGTATACCTAAATATATCAACCACAATCCAGGCAAAGTGCACCCTGGAAAGGTTTTCGGAGAAATCAGAATTCACTACCAAAAAGAAAGAAAAAAATTAAAAAACAGAGAGAAAGAGAAAAAAGAGAAATCCCAGCCAAAATGAGCCCCCAAAAGTAAGATTTATAAGGTATATAAACAAACACGAACAAACAAAAAGACTGACAGAAGTAAATGACAAGAAAAAAAAAGAACCCAGCCAAAATGAATCTCAAGAATAAGATTTATATAATACCAGAACAAAAACAAATACACTGAAACACTGGCAGAAGAATAAGATGGGAGGGTGGTTATAAATCCTCAATGTGGGCGAGGAAGGTTATTTTGGATCTTCCTGGGTGTATCAACATATTAAGCCTCTAGTCGTAATGTTAAGTAGTTTTAAAAAAATTAAAAGAACAAGAATTTTGAGAATGAATTAAAAAAAAAACACAACACCTTTATCTATGAAATATACAGGGTTTAGGACAATACCGGGAGCTTAGTATATTGTTTTCCCCTGATGTTGAGGTTTTACAGTTTTATGGGGACCCTGTGGTTATTGTCCTCTTGCTTTTGGCTTGTCTTCTGGGGGAGGGGCCTGCCACACTATTTTCTAGTCAGTCGTGCTGGGGTTGAGTCACCCTGCCAGCTATCAAGGGGCTGGGTTCTGTGGAAACCGGTTTCTCAGGCTTTTGCTCTCTGGAGGTTTCTGTTCTTTTGTGGCTTTTTGTGGCTTTTTTGGAGGGTCCGAGCAAAGAATCTGCACCCAGACCTCCACCTAAGAGAGAAGTCTCAGATTATTCCCTTCTGGGTGGTCCAGAACACACAGACTCCTGAAAACTCTGTCTTCAAACTCTGTCTGCAGACTGCATTGAGCACTTCAGCTGTCCACAGGCAGTGAGGACCCCCAGACACCATCCCAGTGGTCACCCGAGGTCCCCGCTCATCTCTGCACCCCTGTGTCACTAAAACTGCAGGTGATATTGGCCCAGGAAACCTGCTTCTGGTGCCTGTCATTGCTGGGACTGCTTTCCAGGCCCACACCGGGTGTCCTCAGACTCTGCAGGTCACACAGGCCACAGAAAGAATTCTGTCCTAAGATCATGCCATGTTCTCTTAGGCACGGGCTGGGAGGCTCAGACCCCCATGGCAGGATGCTGAGGGCAACGGTCCTAGAGATCACCCTCTGGCACCCACACCAGGCTCTCTTGGGTGCTTGTGGGAGTGCGCCCAGGCCCAGTGGTGGTGTAAGCAGCAGAAACCACAAGCTCATGGACCATGGACTGGACTCCCACTAGTCTCTCTCTGATGTGGGTGGTCACCTGTAGTGTTGTCCTTCCTGGGAATGTGGGCTTAGGCCTGTGCCCATGACCACCCAAATCCACTAGTTGCCCCTTAAGATCTTTTGCTCTTTTTGAGTGTTTTTAACCAGACTCCAAGTTAATGCTGGTCCCCAATCACAGGGCACTTTTGCATTGGGGTATTACTTTCCTTGGGTTGCTTCTGGTAGCTTTCTCCCCCTTCTGTTTATCCTCCAATATAGGTCCGAGTGTTCCCACTCCACTTTACCTCTCCACTGCTGCCTTCTGCTCCTGTAGAGATCCAGAAGTGAATAATTACATCTCAGGATGATTTCATGGGTGTTCAGAGTGTTCTGATAGATATTTAGCTCACTTTAGGGGACCAGTTGAAACAGGATCTCCTACTTCTCGCCATCTTGCCCCTCCTCACATTTTAGGTTATTGATGTTATAATTTATGTATCTCTTATGTTGTATAGCTAGTAACAGATTATTGTTATTATGATTTTTTGCTGTTTTTTTCTAAGTTTTAAATTGGAGTTACAAGTGAATTACACAACATCATTTTCATGTTATAGATTCTAACTTCGACTGCATGTTTACCATTACCAAGGAGTTTTACACTATCTTCTAATGTTTTTATGAAGTTAATTAGCATCATTTCCTCCCACTCAAAAAACTCCCTTAACATTTCTTGTAAGACAGGACTCACAGTGTTGAATTCCCTCCCCTTTGGTTTGTTTGAGAAAGTTTTTATCCCTTTTTCATTTCTGAAGGACTGCTTCACTGAGTGTAGTGTTCTTGATTGACAGCTTTTTGTTTCCACATTTTGAATACATCATCCCATTCTCTCTTAGCTTGAAAAGTTTCCGTTGAAAAATTCATCTGTTATGTCGTGGGGATTTCCTTATATGTAATTTCTCTCTTTTCTCTTGTTGCCTTCAAAATTCTTTCTGTGTATTTGACTTTTGAAAATTTCATTCTAATGTGTATCTGCGTAGCCATATTCGGGTTCAAGCTATTTGGGCTTCATGGATTTTGATATCTATTTCTCTCCCCAGGTTTGGGAAGTTCAACTGCTTTAAATATAGTTTCTATCCCATTATCTTTCTATTATTTTTCTGGAATTTCCGTAATGCAGATTTGGGTATTTTGTTGTTTGTTTGCTTGTTTGTTTTTATTATGTCTTATAAATCTCATAGGTTTCTTCACTCCTTTTTATTATTTTTCCCTGTCTGGATACTTTCAAATGTCTTCTCTTCCAGGACATAAATTCAGTCTGCTTCTAAAGCTGTTGAATTGTTGAATTGTTGAATTCTTCAGTTCAATCATTATATTTTTCAGCTCTAGAATTTCTGGGTTTGTTTTTTTTTTAATGGTTCTATTTCTTTCTTGAACTTTTTGTTTTATTCATGCATTATTTTCTTGCTTTCATTTAGTTGTCTGTTTGTGTTCTTGTATTTCACTAAACTTATCTAAGAGGATTATTTTGATTTTTTTGTCTGACAGATCATAGATCTCCATTTCTGTAGCATCAGTTATTAGAGCTTTATTAGTTTCTTTTGGTGGTGTCATGTTTCTCTGATTTTTTGTGATCCTTGATTCCTTATATTGGTATCTGTGCATTTGAGAAAGTGGACTCTTCTTCAAAATTTTCAAGTTTGGTTTTGCAGAGATAGCTCTTCACCAGTCAGCTCAGTTTGAATATCTGGACATGTCTGCTGGTAATATTCTTGGACAAGTAGGGCCCACTATTAAGGTCTATCTCAGGGTAAGTTCAGTTTGGGTGTGATTGTGCCAATGGCTGATAATAACTGGATTGGACTGCTGGCTTGGTTGCCTGCCCATATAAGGCTATAGGATGGCCTCCAAAGTTGTGGATTTGTAGATCAGGACTGGGTACTGTATTTAGCAAAAGGTGGGGCTATGACTTAACTTCCCAAGCCTGGCAGGATAGCAGGATAAAACAGGGCTGACATGACTTGGTGTTTAGGGATCTGAATCAGGCAGAAGTGTGCCCTGAGGTCCCTGGACAGATGAGGCCATGAGTTTTGCTCTGCAGAAAGAGAAAAGCACAAGCTGTGCTCCCTGTTCAAGTGTTACTATAAGTGGGGCTGATGGATGGGCTACACAGCTTCTCGTATATACTCTGGTTAGCTTCCCTAGGCAGGCAAGCTGGAGGCTATGTTCAGCAATGAGTTAGTCTACAGATTAGTTTTTCTGCCCATGTGCAGTGAGAGAAGCAACTCCAAGGCTGGTAAGGCTCTTTGCTTGTGGTCTCAACTCAAGCCGAACTGTGCCCCCAAGTTTCCTGGTCAAAAAGGGCCACAGAGTTTGCTCTGAGGGTGACCAGCTCTGCCCATCCACCTCTTGGTTCAAGTTTTGCTGAGTTACACAGCCTTCAGGTATTTTCAACAGCTTTCAGCTCTGATATTTAGATGGGGCTGGGAGCCATGCCCCAGAGAAGGTGGCTCTATTACTCAGATCCCTCAACTGGGCATGGGCAGACCAGGTTCCAGGCCAACAAATTGCTCATTCAAGGACCTGAATCAGGCAGACCTGCACCCCTGGTCACACTGCACTACTTACTGGTCCTGCAGGGAATCAAAGCCACTGATTGGAACTACTACTTAGACTTTGTAGGAAGGAACTCAGTCTGCCAATACCTGAGCGCAAGTTGTTGGAAGCCCCTCCCTCTTTTCTGATACAGATTCCCAGTTTTGACCTGCAGATTCCCCTGTAATTCCTGTAGACCAGACCAGAATAGAGGTCCTCACAAAGTGACCACAACACTGGAGAGGCTGGATTTAATCCCCGGCCTCTTTTCTCACTGGAGGTGTAGGCTCAGAAGAAATCTCTGTGCCTGGTCCTTTGCCATCCTGGGGGAGAGGCAGCACAAACAGTATGTATCCCTTACCTTTACCCCTCAAACAAGTCTTTCTTGTCCTCTGTGGTTCAGGGGGTGCTTCAGCCTCAGTCCCATGTTCTAGAATTCTCTCAGTGGCATCTTATTCATGAATAGTTGTTAGTCACTATGGTTGAAAGTCACTCAACCATTCTTTTGAGAGGAGGCAAAGTCATAAATGACCTATGTCACCATCCTGGTGACATCACTCTTCTGTATGAGTTCTTTTTTTCCCCTAATGATTTATTTATTTGAGACAGAGACAGAGATAGAGGAGGAAGGAGATAGCAGAGGAGCAGAGGGAGAGAGAAACTTAAGCAGACTCCACACTGAGCACAGAACCCAACATGGAGCTCAATATCATGATGCTGAGATCACAACCTGAGTAGAAACCAAGAGTCAGATGCTTAACCAACTGAGCCACTTAGGTACCCCTGCTTATGAATTCTTAATGGAAATTGTTTTTCTTCCTATTTAACACCAAATTGAAGATATACATGTTCCATTCTGTCTCCTTCTGTGCAGTACATTTAATTATTGTTCACAGTAAAGTTTCACTTTTTATATGGGGCTATCATTTAGACATCCACATCTACTGTGCCTTAGATTTTATATTTTTGTACTTACCATATCAAGAAATCTTCAGTAGCTACTGTGTTTGCGTTGGTTCAACAGAGACATGGGGAAGAAATCCATGTTTACTACTTGCATATATCTCAGAGACCTCACACTCTCTCACCTTGGGTGTGTGTCTGCACTTCCACCACTTGAGCAATATAATTTTTGGGGAGACTTTTTTGGAGAGACACTCTAGCAGACTCCCCACTGTGCTAGGAGTCTGGCTTGGGGCTCAATCCCATGACCCTGAAATCATGACGCAAGCCAAAACCAAAAGTCACTCAACCAACTGAGCCACGCAAGCACCCTTAAATGTTACAATTTTTTCAGTAATAGAGTTATTTTTATTTTAGTAAGGGGATTATTCAGACTGTGAGTCTGACTTTAATGTGTTTATGTAGGCGTATTAAAGGTATTTATTCTATATGATACTCCCATTATCTACAGTTCCAATAGTGTAATATCTGTTTTGATTCTGCTCTTATTTTCATCTTGTAATTTTCATCACAAAGGTTTGTTTTGTGATATGTTTTGTAGAAATTGACTGTTAAAACAGATTCCTTACAATTTTATCTATGAAAATTCTTTCAGTATTGCTTTTAAGTTAAATTATTGTGCAAAAGAATTCCATTCATTTTTACCAAGCTCCTGGTGAACAGATTTGGGGTTTCTTGTTTGGTACCATGTATGTTGTGTGAATTATACTGATATGTACATACAATTGTGGGTTTGTGGTTTGGAATGCTCTTGAGTAAAATTAGACTGAAATATCTATGATTGTACTATGTAGGATAAGATAGTTTTCCATTTCTCAATTGCTATAGCTATTTTCTTTAAGAGAGGTATTGAATTTACAAAGACTCTCACATTAAATGGCTCACCATTTTGGAGAACCACCAGGCTTTGTCTCTGTTTTCCTCAAACATATGCCCTATAAACTTCAAACTCTAGTACACCAGACATGTGCAAATTCTCTAAATAGTGAAAGTGGCTTCAAAGCTTACTAATATTCCTATACTCATTCTTATAATGTCAGAATTTCAATTAATTTACAGCTAGTTTGCACATAAATTTAGGAGTTAATTTTATTTTATCTAATTTTTTTATGTGTTCTCCATTTGGAGACTGTTTCTGAACACATAAATTCTGTCATAATGTGGGGAATAGAATCCAAAATCATATTTTAGATTTTAAAACATGTTCATCAAAAAAAATTGTCCACTCGTACATACTTTTTAATTTCTTGGCATATAATTTTCTACATTATCCTGTTATTAGTTTTGAATCTGTAGTGATCATAAAATTTTATCACTGTATGTTATTAATATTGTTTATTCTTTTTCTATTTTTCCTAGTCTTATGAAACACTTTTTTAGTCAATTAAATTTTATTAGCAAACTCTCCTTTATTTTTTGTTTTATTTTATCCTTTATAATTGTTTATTCAAATTATATCACGTCCTACCATTTTTATGCTTTGGTTGGCTCTTTTTTACTTTCTTTTTTCTTTCTTTTTAACTCCTTATCTTCAAATGTTTACCTTATTTAACACATTTTATTGTTAAATATAAGATATTATGGATTTGAATTTTCCCCTAGGTTCTGTTTTAGTAGCAGTTTAAATATGTGTCAACTTTCTAGTTGCCCAAACTATAGCACAGTACATTAATTGAGGGGTTTTTTTTTATATTTTATTTATTTTCTTGACAGAGAGGAGAGAGATCACAAGTAGGTAGAGAGACAGGCAGAGAGAGAGGAGGAAACAGCTCCCCACTGAGCAGAGAGCCCAATGTGGGGCTCGATCCCAGGACCCTGAGATCATGACCTGAGCTGAAGGCAGAGGCTTTAACCCACTGAGCCACCCAGGTGCCCCAACTGAGTTTTTAGAATTAATTTATAATTTTATCACATTATAATCATGTAACATTCGTGTAGTACAGATTATTTGCATTTTGAGACTTTATTTTTATATTATTTTACAGACATTAAGTAAATATGTATTTATTAATTGCAGGTATCTGTATTTTTTATCATCATATATTTTTCTTCAATATTTTACATATTATTATTATTCCTTTACAATTTGCTTTACTTATTCATAAGAAAGTTTTCTGGTGCAGCCACTCTAAAACAGATATCATGAGAACTCAGGGAAATCACCAAGAACTCTCAAGATCTGGACTGAGATCTCATGGGATTTGACTGAAATCCCACGAGATATGGGCCGAGATTTCATGAGATTTGGACATACATCATGAGATTTCCCTGAGATGTCACCATATCTGAAATGAGTTCTCACGAGATTTGGGTAGAAATTGAGTGGGACATGCCTGAGTTCTCATGACATTTGGACTGAGATATCATGAGATTTGGACCATGATCTCATGGGATTTGGATTGAGATCACATGATTTCCCTGAGTTCTCGTGGTATTTGAAATGACTTCTCAGGAAATTTGGACTGAGATATCTGAGATTTGGAATAAGTTCTCACAAGATTTGGACTGATATCTCATGAGATTTGGACTGATATTATGTGATTTCCCTGAGTTCTCATGGTATTTGAAATGAGTTCTCACGAGATTACCACCCAAATTGTGAGATTTGGGTAGAAATTTCATGAGAATTGCCTGAGTTCTCAGGAGATTTGGACTGAGATCTCCTGAGTTTGGAATGAGATCTCTCGAGATTTGGAATAAGTTCTCACTAGATTTGGACTGAGATCTCACGAGATTTGGACTGAGATCTCATGAGATTTCCTTGACAGCTCACAATATTTGGAATGATTTCTCACAATATTTGAATAAAAATCTCATGAGAGGTGCCTGAGTTCTCATGGGATTTGGACTGAGATCTCACGAGATATGGATTGAGATTTCATGAGATTTGGAATAAGTTCTCACAAGATTTGAGTAGAAAACTTGTGAGAAGTGCCTGAGTTCTCGCGAGACTTGGACTGAGATCTCTGGAGATTTGGACTGTGATCTCAACAGATTTTGATTCAGATCTCACGAGATTTGACAGATATCACATGAGATTTGGACTAAGATCTCATGAAATTTGGACAGAGGTGTTACAAGATTTGGACTGAGATCTCAGGAGATTTGGAATAAGTTCTCACCTCATTATATTTGGAATGAGTTCTCACAATATTTCGGTAGAAACCTCATCAGAACTGCCTGAGTTCTCATGAGATTTGGATTGAGATTTCATACCTCCAGTGGCAGGAATTGACATTGCCACTCCTTCCAGCAGCTTGCACTGCAGCTGACTACTGCCTCTAGTGGAAAGAATCAACATGATTTCTTCTTCCAGCGTCTCACTCTGCAGCTCACCACTGCTTCCAGTTCTAGGTAACTAGACTGCCACTCCTTCCAGCCCCTCGAAGTGCAGCTCAGCCCTGCCTCCAGTAGCAACAGGCTGCTCAGCCACTGCCTCTAGTGGTTGTAAGCAGCACTGCACAACCTTCAGACATCTCTTGCACTGCAGCTGACCACTGCCTCCAGTGGTGGGAATGGACACTGCCTCTCCTTCCAGCCTCTCACCCTGCACCTCATCCCTGCTACCAGGGGCAAGAAATTGCACTGCCACACCTTGCAGCATCTTAAACTGCAGCTCACCACTGCCTCCAGTGGTAGGAAACTGCATTGCTACCCAGGGTCTCACACTGCAGCTCAACAATGCGTCCAGCGGCAACTAACTGCATGGCCATGCACCCATGATTCTGCACTGCATCTCAACACTGCTTCTGGTGGCTGTAAGAAGCACTGTGAAGTCTTCAGGTGTCCCTCCACGGCAGCTGACCACAGCCTCCAGTGGCAGGAACCGACAATTCCACTTCTTTCAGTTTCTCCCACTGCAGCTCACCACTGCCTCTAATGGTAGGAAACTGCACTGCCACTCCTTACAGTGTCCCACCCTGCAGTTTACCACTGCCTCCAGTGAAGACAGTTTGTACAGCCATGCCAGCCATGGACTCACACCTCATCTCAACACTGCCTCTAGTGGCCATAAGTAGGACTGCAAAGCATTCCAGCTTCCCTTGCACTGCAGCTGACCACTGCCTCCACTGACAAGAATCGACACAACTTCTTCTTCCAGCATCTCACTATGCAGCTCACCACTTTTCCCAGTGCTAGCTAACTAGATTGCCACTCCTTTCAGTGTTTCAGATTGCAGCCCACTACTGCCTCCAGTAGTGGGAACTGACACTGCCACTTCTTCCAGAATCTCACACTGCAGCTTACCACTGCCTTGCGTGTATGAACCTGCATGGCCACTCTTGCAGGTTCTTGCACTGCAGCTCTACACTGCCTCCAGTGGCAACAAGCTGCACAGCCATGCTACCTATGGTCTCGCACTGTCTCACCACTGCCTCTAGTGGCGGTAAGGAGCACTTCAAAGCCTTCTGGCATCCCCAGCAGAGCGGCTGACCACTGCCTCCAGTGGCTGGATACCTCACTGGCTCTCTCCCAGTGCCTCAAACTGCAGCTCAGCACTGCCTCTAGTGGCGACAAGCTGCACAGCCATGCCATTTATGGCCTCTCACTGCCTCTAGTGGCTGTAAGCAGCGCTGCAAAGCCTTTAGGCCTCCCTCACACTGCAGGTGACCACCCCCTCCAGTGGCAGGACCATCTCTGCAAGTCTACCAGGGTCTCGCACTGCACCTCCACACTACCTCCAGTGGCCACATTCTGCACAGGTACACCATTAATTGTCTTGCACTGCAGATCATCACCACCTCTAGTGGCATTAATGAGCACTGCTAAACCTCCTGGCGTCCCTCACACTGTAGATGACCACTGCAGGAACCGACATTTACATTTCTTCCAGGGTCTTGCAGTGCAGCCTACCACTGCCTCCACTGGCTGCAACTTGACTGGCACGTCTCCCAGCAGCTCTCACAATGCAGCTCAACACTACCTCCAGTGACATAATTCTACCCTGCCATGCCATCAAGCAGCTCTCAATATTCAGCTTTCCACCACTGGAGGCAGTGCTGAGCTCCAGTGCAACAGATGCTGAAAGATGGGGCACTTCAGCTTGCCGCCAGGGTAGGCAGGGCTGAGCTGCAGTGGGTAAGACACTGGAAGACGTGCCACTGGCACTTCATGACAATGGTGGCAGTGGATAGATATAGCGCAAGGTGGCGGATGGAGAGGCAGTGCATATTTCCACCACTGGAGGCAGTGCTGAGTTGCAGTCTGAGTGTCGGGATATGCCAGTGCAGCTTGAGACCAGCAGAGGCAGTTGTGAACTGCTTTGCAAGACGCTGGAAGGCCCAGCAGTGCAGGTTCACACCACTGGAGGCAGTGGCGAGCTTCACTGTGAAAGACTTTGGAAGAGGAGTCAGTGCAGACTGTCAGCATTGAGGACAGTGCTGTGTGAGACCCTGAAAGGCAGGGCACTACAGCTTGTTTCCACCAGACGGAGTGGTGAGCTATATAGTCAGTTTTCCCAGGCTCAGCAGTGATGGGAACAAACCCTGGAGCCATCCACCCACTTAGGATTATGCCCCATGGCCCTGGCTTTGGTGGTAACGAGCTGTCAGGATGGGGCAGGAGGGGCCTACCAGTGGGGGTCTGGAGCCTGAAAGAAACCAGACCCGACTCATGTTGCATTTGGAACCAATGAGTTGAGCATTTTTTTGGAAGAGTAACTGCACTTCTCCAAAAAGGACAATGGCATTGGTCGACTTTAGAATGAAGCTAATTACTACTTAAGAAACAAGCATGCATCTCCCCTTCTCCCAGGAACTGGAGCAGGTGTGCAGGCCTTAGGTTGGAGGTGCCTTCTTATCCCCAGCTAACAACACTTCTCTGATCTGGCTCCACGAGACCCAAAGTTCTGAACATCAGCATCTGAATCAGTTGTGCAGCTTGTCACAGGACGTCAGTGTTCAGAGAATGCAGCAGATACATTGGGTGTAGTCCTCACATCCATATCAGGACTGAAGGTAAACTTCTCTTAACTCCAAACCCCTGGGCTTTTCTCTTGTCTCTGGTCAAGCCACAAAGTCAAACTGAATTAGCTTTCAGCAATCTAGAATAGGTGCCAGAGTTCCTTCGTTTCCCTGCAGGCAGAACATGGAAGGGGGTCCCATTTTCTCTGTTCATTTCTGGCTTCTGAAGGTATTTGAAACATCTCTTTCCTAGGGAATTACTTTGATGAGAAAGGGAAGATGAGATTTATTCAGTATGTGATTTTAACATAGAATGTGTTCTTTCATCTAACCGTGTTTTTTCCAGTGGGGCTACGTTATGGTGATGGGGCCAGCATCTAGAGTTATGGGGCTTTTTGTGGTCAGATAGAGCCTCGGATGATGTCTTGTAATTTGACGAAGGTGATGTTTCCTCATTGTTTCATCTTTTCAACGAAAGTTTTACAATGAGGGAAGAGGGTCAATTCAAAATGATTCCAAGGGCCTTGGATGATTTAAAAGTGAAGATTGACTTTCTAGTTTCAGTAAATCGGTCTTCTAGATATACCAACATACCGTATTTTTCTGTAGAAGAACTCTCTGTGTCCCAGTGCGCCCTGTCCTCACCCCTGAGGGCTCCTACGGCTTGCGGTACCAGGGCCCAGGCCAGGAGCGCCTGGGACTTTCACGCGGGGCCGGCGGGCACAGTTCTCGCGAGTTTTGACCCAAATCAATTTCGAGCTTTCTACCAAGGGCAGAAATTTTCTACCAATGGCAAAGTCGACCAATGCCATTGTCCTTTTTGGAGAAGTGCAGTTACTCTTCCAAATCCGAAATCGATTTGGGCAGAAAACTCGCGAGCATTGCGTCCCACTCTCGCCGCCAGGGAGTGCCACGTGCTCTGTCCTGCAGGCCCCCCAGCTCCGAGGGCTCGGGGTCCCGGGACCCAGTCCGCGCGCGCGGGGGACTTTCGCGCGGGGCTGGCGGGCGCATATCTCTCGAGGTGTCTACCCAAATCGATTTAAAACTCGCGAGAATTGCGTCCCATTCTCGCCGCCAGGGGGCGCCACGCGGGTTGTCCACCAGGCCCGCGGCTCTGCGCGCTCGGGGTACCGGCTCACAGGCCACACGCGCGGGGCACGTTCGCGCGGTGCCGGCGGGCGCAATTCTCGCCGCCAGGGGGCGCCACGTGCGCTGTCTGCCAGGATCGCCGGGTCGGAGGACTCGGGGTACCGGGGCCCAGGCCGCACGCACAGGGGACTTTCGCGCGGGGCAGGCGGGCGCAATTCTCGTGCATTTTCGACCAAAATCGATTTCGATTTGGGTAGATAACTCGCGAGAATTGAGTCCCACTCTCGCCGCCAGGGGGCGCCACGCGCGCTGTCCGCCAGGCCGGCAGTCTCCCAGGGATCAGTGTACCGGGGCCAAGGCCCTGCGCTCGGGGGACTTTTGCGTGGGTCCGGCGGGCGCAATTCATGCCGCCAGGGGGCGACCAGCGCGCTGTCCGCCAGGACGCCGGCTCTTAGGTCTCGGGGTACCGGGGCCCAGGCCGCGCGCGCGGGGCCTTTCACGCGGGGCAGCGGGCGCAATTCTCGCGGGTTTTCGACCGGGTCGAAAACCCGCGAGAATTGCGTCCCACTCTCCCCGCCAGGCCCGCCGGATTGGATGGCTCGGTGTACCGGGGCCCAGTCTCGCGTGTGGAGGACTTTTTTTTTTTAAAGATTTTATTTATTTATTTATTTGACAGAGAGATCACAAGTAGGCAGAGAGGGGGATACAGGCTCCCTGCCGAGTAGAGAGACTGATGCAGGGCTCGATCCCAGGACCCTGAGATCATGACCAGAGCCAAAGGCAGAGGTTTTAACCCACTGAGCCACCCAGGCGCCCCAGCAGTGGGTTTTAATACAACTTTTAGTCATTCTCCATTCTCTTTTATCTTCCATTTCAATAATTCTATTGGTTTGGGTCCCATTAGCTACAGGCTGTGATCAGAAGCCCCTTTGCTGAGCTGCTTGTTGAGATGACTGCCCAGCCTTAGACATGGGCCCCAAGGCAGTGGAAGAACTTCCATTTTCTTGCAGTGGATTTCCATATTTAATAAATATTTTAACACTTAATCGATCAACCATGTGTTTCTGAATTTCCAACAGTTTTCAACAAACAGGCTTTCCAGAATCTGTTATTTCAAAGTTGATTGTGTTATTTCTCTTTCTCAAGACATAATTAGGTTAGAAGAAGTCTGTATGCTTTCATTTCAGCATCACATGCTCACTGCAGAAAGCTTTCAGGAGAAGAAGAACTCCAACTGTAGATACTGGTGCCGGTGGTAGTGGCAGGGGGTGTGTGTGTCTGTGTGGAGAGCCTTTGCGGACCATCCCGTCTCCACAGGACCAGTGGGTCGGTTTCAGTTCTCATCTTCCACTGGATGAGAGAAACAGCTACACTTGTCTCTGCACCTTCTGGCCCTGCTACAGTTGGGTATTTTAGTTATGTTTGAGCCATTAATCATGCCTTTTTATAGCTCCTGTTCTCTGCAGCGTGTTTTCACTAGAACTAGAGATTCTCGACTTCTCCTTTCGTCATCCTGTCTTTGAATAATGAAGGAACAGAGAAGACCACAAATATTTAATAGACTTTGATTCTTGTTCCTTTTCTTACAAAGTTGAAACTTTCCCACTTTGCAATTAAAATTTTTCCATTTTTAGGGCGCCTGGGTGGCTCAGTCATTAAGCGTCTGCCTTCGGCCCAGGTCAGATCCCAGGGGCCTGGGATCAAGCCCCACATCGGGCTCTCTGCGCAGCAGGGAACCTGCTTCTCCCACTACCATTCCCTCTGCTTGTGTTTCCTCACTCGCTGTGTTTCTCTCTGTCAAATAAATAAAATCTTTAAAAAAATTTTTTTTTCCATTTTTTTTCCAGATTCAGTCTTAATAATGTGTGTGTGTGTGTGTGTCTGTGTGTAGATGAGAGAGAGAGAAATGGAATTATTTCTTGTGATTATATTTGTGAACTGATGTTTTAAAAATTCACTCCACAAATATTTATTGAAGGCCTACTACATGGGGTGCTTGGAATACATCAGTGAACTAAACAAAACAAAACAAAACAAAATCTGATTTCCTTTTTCATGGGACTTATATTCTAGCAGATAGATAAACACATAATAAATGACAAAGTATATGGTGTATTAGAAGATGATGGCAGAGGAGAACCATACACCATGGTCATGGGGATTGGGAGTACAGGGGGGTGTCGGTATCCTAGGTTGTAATTTTTAAGAGGGTGATCCAGTATGTCTTGCCGGGAAGTGACATTGGGAAAAAACTGGAAGGAAGTGGGGAGTGAACCAGGCATGCATATCAGGAAGAGCATTCCAGAATGAAAGAACAGCTGGTACAATGACCCCAAGACTGGCGTGTCTGTAAATTATGAGTAACAGGGCTATTACTCCAAAGATTTGTGTTGGAAGGTCTCAGTGAAAACTGTACTGGGGTAAATATTTGGAATTATCCATGTGTCTGGCAGTATTTTCAGTTGTATCCTGTGTTCTCAAAGGATTGCATTTTCTCACCAATGAAGACAAAACAGATTTTCACTTGGGTGTCTGAATGCAATCCATTCCCCTCCAATCTCCCCACAGTATTATGCATTTTGATTATTCTTTGCAAGGCAGTATTCCTTCCGTGCAGTTAAATGTACTTCTCTCTCATGTTTAGTACATGCGTGGCCATGGTTTACTTTCTTTGCAGGATGTTTTATTCTGTGCGGTCGATAGATATTTTTAGAGCTAGCCTGCCGTAAAGCTTACAAAGTAGTACATAATTTCTCCTGTGCTTAAGAGATGAGCGGCATGCTTCCAACAGATCTTTGAACGTATCCTGTTTCACAAATGGAGGCAATAGGCCTAAATTGCATTAAGAGAGTTTTGTTAGCTATGTAAGAGGGAAAATAAGACGATTCAGCATTGGAACAGACCACCAATGGGGGCTGGGGAACGGTCTCAAGAACTTATAAAATAGGCTCAATGATCATTTTTTCAAAAATTTTTTTTCTTTAAAGATTTATTTATTTTTTTGAGAGACAGACAGAGAGAGCATGAGCAGGAGGGGCAGAGGGAGTAGAGGAGAATCTCAAGCAGACTCCACGCTGAAGACAGCATCCAATGAAGGGCTCGGTCACATGACCAGAAGATCTCGAGTGAGCTGAAACCAAGAGTTGATTGCTTAAGGGACTATGCCACCCAGGGGTACCTCAAAGTAGTTTTGAGTAGATATTTTTTTTCCAAACAAGTGGGAAACGAACCACTTAAGTCATTCAATTTCCCTAAAACCTCAAGTCCCATCTTTCTCCCTCTGTCCTATAGATAATACAGATTTCAAGTCCTGTAGCTAAATGACGACCACAGTCACTAACAAATGTTAGTTGAGTAAATTGGGCATGAAATAAAGGTCAGAAATGTTCAAGGACTATCAGTGGAATGCACATGCTAAGAAGGGTTATACCTAACTCTTTAACAAGGATAGTGTTTGTAACTACTAGAGAACTGAAAGAAGCCAATAAAATAGTGATTATATTGTGATTAAATTGTGATTATATTTGTGAACTGATGTTTTAAAAATTCACTCCACAAATATTTATTGAAGGCCTACTACATGGCCTTCAATATAAACGAATTTCATAATAAACGAAAGCAACCTTTATAATGGTTGTATTCCTGAGAGCTCCTTCCCATTTTTGGCTAATTACAATTTACAAAATAACTATTATGTATATTATTGTCAGAGAACAGTTGTCAACATTTATTTTAAATTCATCGGTGAGCACATACTTAGTGCCAAGCAAGGTGCTAAGTGTTGGGAATACACGGGCACTTGGTACAGACAGTGGAGGGTGATGCAACCATCAGGCACGGACCTTAGAGAGGGATGGAGGGACCGTCATCTGGAAGTGACAATGAGTAAGCGAGAACAAGTCCGAGTCCTAGATGGAATACAGAATTTGATTTACATGTACTCAGACTTGTGCTACCCATGTGGTGCAATGATAGCACTCATGGAGGTAGACTGTTCTGGGCACCTTGTGTGTACTCAATCTTCCCAGCAGTCCTGTGGTTGGGACTGTTCTCCCAGTGGAGAAACGGAGGCTCTCGAGTTTATATAACTTGCACAAGATCATTCACTTGGGGAAGGGGTGGAGGTAGAATTTTGAAACAGGAAATCTGGCTCTGGAATCTAGGGTCTTAGCCAGTACCCTCTGCAGCTTTTCATAAGAGACTGCTCACAGTTTTACAACAGAGGGAAACTCTTGAGGATAAAAACCCTTCAGCGCTGGATTATTCCCTTATATGGTAGTGAAGTGTCCTTGCAGACAGTTATAATCTGTGGACAGAACCATGGTTATGAAAACCCCACCTACAAATACCTGGAGCAGATGCAGATCTAAGCGGGAGGAAGCGCGCGGCGCCGGTCGGAGCGGGCGCTGCAGGTGGGCCAGGAGAGGGAGGCCCAGTGTCTGGGAGCAGCTCCTGCCCAGCCGTTGCTCCCAGGGGATTCCGGCTTCCGTTCGGACCTCCTGGGCCATTAAGACTATAAAGTACTACTGTAGAGTCACAATTTCCATTCTTTTAAATGGGTGAAAAATGTTAATATAACTATAGGATATAGTTAATATAACTATAGGATATATAAACCTTAAATGAAATGAAAAAAAAAAGATCTATTGCAGATATTTGACTGGTGTAGTTTTCTTTTTTTAAATGAATCAGAAACCCCACTTCTATTGTACTGTCTCACATGTGCTCTCTGTAAATGGTCAGTGTTGGTTTTCAGTATAGACTGTCTGCAGGCCATCCTAGTTGCATTGTATGAATCATTCTTTAAGGCTCACTCACTGTCCTGGTTTTTCTTAGGGGAAAAAAAAAAGAAGAAACTAAGGCACTAGTATTATGTTCAATGAGCTAGCTTCCAGTAAGTTGTCCAGAAACTAAATGGAATAGGGAACCGTAGTTGACCATTCAAGCACATCATGAGACCCTCGCAAATTCATGTCAGAGGACCAGTTTCTTGGAAGTCTGGGGTTCCCAGTGCTGGGCACCTTGGTGTCATCCAGGAGGCTGAAAGCATTGGAATTGGGCGGCTTTTAGGGAGCCCACCCTATACAGATTAGGGCAGCCACTACTGCTTTCCTTCTAAATCCAGTTTTTCCATGGAAATTAGCCTGTAGTTTGTATAGGATGTCCTTCCACTGTCTGCCGTTGACTCACCGTAGCTTTTTACTACTCACTTCCCTTCCCAGTCATGTCCACACATGCTGTCTTGTCCTCTTTGGACCTTCCCCCCAAAGGCACTGAGCCTCGCCCCTCTCTGCTGTACCCTGACTCTCCTGGCCGGCCCCTCCTGGCAGCCGCCTCTTAGTTGCTCAGAGAAGATGGCAGGAGTGGGTGGCCTCCCTCCCCCCGCCCCCCCCCCCCCCGGGAGAGGGGTGTGGGGCTGGCTTGTATGTGCAAGGAGGATATTCCACGTGGTACACAAAATGCTCTGCAGACACCGTGGAAAGCTGTGGAGATTTTGTTTCCTTCACCTGAGTGTGATGCTTGTATAGTTGATGATGCTCACAGGTTTTTCTTTTTCTTCTGTTCATTTTTCTTTCTTTTCCTTTTTTATTTTAGTCTGGAGGTTCTGGTAACCTGTGGTGGTGTATTTTTTTTTCTATTTCCCTGTGACCATTTTTGTGTTTTTTGTTTTTTTTTCTTTTTCCTTTTTTCCTTCTTCCTCCCGTTCATCTTATCCATGTGTCTTCCCACTATGCACAGATAAACTTCACCTACAAACTCCTTAATCTGATTTGTGGAGAATATACAGTTGAAACACATCAATAAATACTTTAACTTCCCCCCCCCAAAAAAAAATCGCCTCGGGGGGGCCATGCGCGCTCTCCGCCAGGACCGCCGGCTCCGAGGGCTCGCGGTACCGGGGCCCAGGCGGAGCGTGTGGGGGACTTTCGCGCGGGCCGGCAGGCGCAATTCTTGCGAGTTTTCTACCCAAATCGATTTCGACGCAGAGGCCTGATGTAGAGAAAGAGAGGAAGTTTCATAAAGCGCCACAGTTTTATAGGGGCCAGTGACCAATGAGATTGTAACACACCCAGAAAGTTGCATAGTCATGGTAGGCCACACGCAGGTGGCCAAGTGAATTACAGTTTCCCCTATAGTCGCTGTTTGAACTAGCCTATCACTTGGTCAGAATTGGCGTGCAAGAGGAGGATGTAAAGGCGTTTACATCCTGTGGTGGTTAGGGGTTCCGCATTCCTATCGGCTAACTCAAACTAGCTCAAGGGCCAGCTAGGCAATGTTCTTACATTCTGTGACCTTTCTAAGGAGCAGGTCATGTAGGGGTTATACACAAGATGGCGGCTTGCTCTGCTCTTTCATTCCCCCCTTGTCTTGTAAATTATGGCCCAATCATGGGACGGACTGCATTTCTATTTCACCCTCGGTTATTAAAGGCTTGTACTGGCCGTGTAGGACCATCATCTGGACAACCCCTATACCTTCCTTTACAAACTGAACTAGCCTATTGACGATGCAGGGGCCGACGGTTAACAGCAGCAGCAGGATTACGAGGGTTTTGTTTTTTTTTTTACTTTATTTATTTTTTTTTTTGGTGTTGTAAAGCATGATATAATATAATCATTCTTAATTCAAAATTATCAGAGTGACAAAATTCATCACATTATTCATATTCAGTTAATAGTGACCCTATCCAAAAAATCTAAACCAAAGGGCTTCAGAATAAGCTGGGGAATAGTACACTTACAAATTAGTGACAATAACATTTCACTATTAGAGATCAAAACACTCCCATGAGAAAAATTCAGATTTTTGTCCCTTTCTAAAGAAACTTTGGTGAAATGAGTAAATTCCTAAGTAACAAATTTTCAACCAAAAACCACAATGAAATTGTGATGAGGCTACTTACTTCTCTTTTATATTTTTTTTCTGTTTTATATTTCAAAACGCACACCAAAAATCAATGTACACTTTTAATGGTTTCCCTAAAACTACCTGAGACTTTGTCAAGGTAAACTGGCCACTATAAAAAGTGAAAGTATTGCTAGAAAATTTTCCTGATGGGTCAGAGGAAGTAATCACTCAAAGTCTCAAAATTAATCTGACTTTGCAACTTTGGCCAGTTATTCATTAAGAATTCCCTGAAAACCTCTCATAGCCAGTAATCCTGTCATACCAAGAACAGTTTAAGAAACTCCAAAACTCCATTTGGATCACAGAAGTATATCCAAAGGGGCTATCAAAGTGTCATTACACTTAAAAAATATAGCTATGAGAGAATAAAAAATTGAGACAACATGCTAAACCGTGTTATAGACCAGACAAGCTAAGTTTAAATGAGGCACAGCTTTATGGAAGAGGTAGGCACTGAGAAGAGTAGAAGGGTGAAGAGAGACTATCGCCCTAAAGCACTACCTAAACATTTTCTAAAAGCTTTCTTCCTTGCTGCTTCTCAATTTTGGCTCACAAAGATTTTCTTCTACTGGACTTTAAAATAGGCAGGCTGGTATTCCCATGGCTGACTAATATATAGACAGGTCTTCTGATTTGGTTTTCTTAGGACTCTCTTCTTTATGAGGTGAGGATGTCCTCTTGACTCCTACTATAGGACTAGGTATTTTCATTGCTGTATTTCCTGAAGGTCTAGGTGGTGGGTTTACCAGACGTGTTGAAGAAACAACTCTGGAGACCGTAGGCTTTGGTGGTGGTGAAATGGCTGGGTGTGTGGCAGTTTGAGGAATGCTTTCATTCGATGTACCCCCTGAGCTTTCACTGGAATTTACTTGTGGCACAGAAACTTCAGTAGCCTGTATGTTGGTCACAGATGCTGCTGTTACAGCTGGAGCAGGACTGTTTCTGCCCTGAGAGCTGCCAGAACTGTTCCATGGACTGGTCTTCATAGCACTAGTAGGTGAAGGCACAGACATGCTGTTATCACTGTCCATAGATAAGTCGAGGCTGCTGTCATTCAGAGGCGTCAATCTGACACCTTCTGTTGAATGCTTTTTCTTTTTCTGAAGAACATGATTAGGTAGTAGTTGATGGAGTTGCTTTCTTTTTACATACATTGCAGCAATTTTCATGTCCACCTCAAACATCTTGCTGTTTATTGCTTGCCTATAAACTGTATCTGTGAAAGACTGAATAACATAGCTGAGATCAACACTGAGATTTTCTGAGTTCTCTGTTTTTTTTAACACTAACCCAATCACCCACATTGTGCAAAATTCTTCCTTGTCAGGATTTTCTTTGGGTGCTGGAAATGACTGGGGATTCACATGAGCCAGTGTAATAAATTCATTCTTCTCCAAATTTCCAACCAGGATTCGGATTTTTGATTCCACCAAGTCCACCCATTCTAGGCGTTGTTTTTCTGTTGGTGCACTTGCTAGAAGTCCAATATAATGCTTGTACTTTTGAAAGAAGTTTGGAGCTTCAAAAAGTTTGGATTACTCCCTTACTCAGCAAAATTTCATCCGTGATAGCAAGACCTTGTTTAAACTCCTCAACCATGACCATCCATGTTGAAATGGACACATTGTACGTGGAATTCTGTTGTGGGTATGCTGGTGTAATTATAGGCATAAGATGGTACCTATCACTGGGGTTTACCCTTGGGTCCCATACAGGCAAATTAAAATTGCATTCTTCAGGCTGTTTCAATAGCACTGGATTTGGCCATTCCCATTTAGAAAATACCAAGAAAAATTTATGTACAGGCATTGATGCTATTGCATTTGGATAAAGCTGGCAAG